>JARYHS010003569.1:0-14757 GCA_031002005.1 Vandiemenella viatica
TTTAAAAATTGTTTTCAAATATTGCTCTATGACTCGGAAAGAACTAAAATCTCTGTGTGTGAATCAGCACCTGATGGTAGCGGATCATGATCTTTAGGAATACTAGAAGGAAGGAAAATTGAAGCATGTGAAATGCGGTTCTATAGAAGGATGTTGAAAATTAAGTGGACAGATAAAGTGCTAAACGAACGTGTTCTAGATAGGATGGTTGAGGAGAAAAGGTTGTGGAAGTGTCTTACAAAAGAAGAGACAGAATGGTGGATTACATTTGAAGATATATGGATATTTAGATATGTTCACTTTGATCCCACGTGAGAAGTCTCGGGGATTTGGAACAGTACTACATACATTTATTAGCAATATCAATAACATTACCAACAACTAATAAACGATTACTTGCTTGAAAACCCATTTGTAAAATAAATTTCTAATATTATCTGCAAACACATACTATTATACTATGTGAGTACAGTTTCCAGATAATATAATTTACGCAGTTCTAAACGGTTTAAACACAAAGAAAAACCATACACCTTTTTAGTAATTATGAACAACTTAATCACCTCATCAGTCCATACACCAAATATTTAGTACTTTTAAATCATTCATATATAGAATTTTCTCAGTCATCCTTACTTACAAAAGTCCAAGAGCAAAATCTTTCACAGAGTAAAATGGGTTCTGACGTGCAGGTTGATTAATTTGTTAGTGGAGGAAACAGTCAAAGAAAGAACAAGCTTCGTTTTTCACCCGTCATTTCAAAAACAAGTTAATTTCGTACTTTATCTCTCCACTTAATTTTCGACATCCTAAGTCAATACTTGAACTAAAATATTTCTCTCTTTTATTAAAGCTATTCACGTCCTTTTTGCGTATTGTTTATTTATATTAAGTCGAGATAGCGCTATTACAGTAAGCTAAGAAATATCAGTAGTATTATATGAATAGGTTGTGAGCATTGTGTAATAACTGCGAGGAAATGATTTACCAAAATACCGCGTGCAACACGTCATTTTCGTTGGGCGTAGAAACTAGTTTATTAATAAATAGTGTGAGCTGTTGACCGTTTCTTGCGTATCGTCACGGATCTAGAATGGTTCCAGGTTGATCTGATTTGACCAAATATAAACCTGTGTTTCGGGGTGAATAAAATACTTTGAGCTTGAAGAACTCAGAAGTATTAATAGAGGTAGATATTAAACCCGAACAGGGACGATAGCGCAATCGTATAATTGCTTAAATACAAACTTGACTTGTATTTGACCATTACTCTGCAAAAATTTAAAAAATTCTTGTTTGCTTCGAAAGCATCACGTTTTTTTTTTATTGATACTGGGGAAAACACTCATAATATAATCATTGGTCATAGTATCTGTAACGGCCAGAGAACTTAATACACATTCCACATTGTTAAACAGTTGAGCAACTCCGAAGAAATGAATTGCCAGAATAGTTGATTCAGTAACATATTTGGTCCGATTTCCAATTAAATTAACCTAATAACTCGCGTACAGCGAACATGAACAAAGACCTTTAACGAAAGTGGTCAGTAAAATACCTAAAAAGCAAATAAACAGTAATGCATAAACTGTGGTCAAACAACAACATTAGTGAAAGTTTTAATTAAATTGATATTTCTCCTAAGCCGGAATAACAATTGGCATTCGTGGTTACAGCAGAGACCATGAGTAATTTAATTTTTTTAAAGTTTTGCTTTATTAGTTATATGTTATTAAAAAGCAGATCCACGTTTTTTCAGCCGCAAAATTTATCAATATTTTTTTAAACAATGAAACTCTACGAAAAGCAAACTTAATGAATGCATTATGGCAATTAATTTGGTAGCAATAGCTTAACTATTAATTTGTGAACAGAACCACGAATTTCTTCTAATGGTATGTCTGGTCGCTGTTTTGTGAGCGAAGGCTGACACGTGACACCGTTCTCCAGTGAATGAGTGAGCTTAGGAAATGTTGTAGTAGATTGGTAATGATATAGGAAGCTGAAACAGTACCAGCAATCGAGAGACTTTTCTCCCGTTGCTATTGACAACAGTATCCTTAAGGCTTTGAGAGAGGATTGCTGTGCGAGGAACCATCGACAAAAGTGAATCGACAGTCGCTTGGAGTGATTTCGAAAAAGTGTAGAGAACGGAGATATTTGAACCGCACGCTCACGATGTTTGCTGGTGAGGTGTTTTAAGCTGAAAGACGCTCAGGGCTTTCGACGCAAATAGCATACATCTGCTCGCAAGGACACCGGAGTAAAGAGCACACAATGCCATCTTGTGTGGTGTTACAGGAACAAAGCCAGCTCTGGTAGGTGCAGGAAGTCATCGTGAATCCTTCTATTATCCGTATGGGTTCTGTTTATTCTACGGCGGATGTTACTCCATTCCTGGCTTAAACCAATTAAAGCAACATCATTCAACATAATGGTCCCTATTCTTTTTAAGTGTCCCAGCAAATGTACAATTTCCTTTCTCTGATTTTGTTTGTGCACGAACTACTGAAACGTTACGCTAATTGTGTGCTTCGTTGGTTCCGGTAGTTGCGGCAATGTGATAGTGTCCGGGTTAGTTGGTTTCATTCTTGGTGGTGGAAGAAATTTTTATCATCAGGATTTGACCGTCATGTTAGGAGACATTGTCAGGGGTGTAAATGAACAATAATAAATTATTAATTTAAATGGAATATGGCATAAGGCGTTGGCTGATGCGGGCTTGCATCACGACGCGGCTTGGGAAACCAGGTCGCTAGAATTGCTGAGGAGGATAGCTGACCGAGCGGGAGCGACGCACGCAAGCAACGCTGCAGGAGATGAGGGCAGCGAGGTTTCTTAATAGCTAATCGCCAGATGCTAGTGACTTGAACTTGTGATTCGATACCGACACATTCGCCTCGGGCACGGCCACCGACCCCGCGCGCGCTACGCCGCTATCCTGCCGATACTACCGATAGTCAGAAACAGCAGTAGTTCCTGTCGCGGTGTGGACCGTACCTTCCGGGCGTAACTTACTTGTAGCTTCTACGAATAAACTCACAGTACATCACAGTACGGCTTAGTCTTTGTAGTAGCGCTAGGACCCTCTCATGCCGTCGAGACGGGCTGGTGTCAGACCTGATCATTCACGAGAGCGGCCTGTGCAAGTAAGTTCCACTCTCAACACTCGCCTTCCTGACCACTAACGGGACCCTGCACGTATACTGCAGAAGCGTCCCGTACAGATTGGTGTCAGAGTGGCTTCGAACCCGGGATCTCTACGAGATTCGTTCCAAGAATTGGGAGAGACGATTCGACGTGCGGATTCGAGACGGGACAACTGCTGGAGCCAACGGAGGGTCGACGTCAAGGCATCACGACTCCACGGCTACACGACTTCGGAAAAGGCGGCGGCGGCAGCGGCAGCGGGCATCGAAGCGGCGAGCAGCGGGCGGAGCGGCAGCAGCGCACGTAGCGGCCAGCGGGTGACAACGGGTGACAGCGGCGAGGCAGTTGCAGTTCCAGGCTTCACATTCCGCTCCAGGCGGTACAACAAGGCGGGTCTCTACGCGAGCTGCGAGCGAGGTGTCGTGCGGGTAGCAGTCTCCAGGCGCGCGAGCGGCGTCGGCAGTCATAGCAGTTTGGTGAGTAAATTCCAACTCTATTTATTATGGCAGAGTCTCAGCAAACAGTCCAGGATGTTGTCACGGATTTGGCCAAGAAAGTAGCTAGTTTAGCAGCAGAAAAAGGAAATAGTAGTAATGCTACGGACGCAAACGCGAACGGAAAAAGCAATGTTTGTAATGTTAAAGACGGGAACGGGAGTAGTAAATTGCAGTTCCTAGGTTCATTCTTGGGACAGGATGTGGTGTTTGGTGGTAGTCCTGGGGAAGATGTTCAAGAATTCATCCTAAGAATCGAAAATCTCCTAGATTTATTGCAATTGTCACCTGAGGAGAGATTAAGAATTTTGAAGTGTCGTTTAAAGGGAGACGCGTTTCGACAATTGTTGCACGATGAAGATTTTAAAAATTCTGAAAGTTTTGAAGGGTTGAAATACGAGCTGTTGAAACGATATAAAGACAAGTCCAGTGCACGTTCATACCGGGAAAGATTAAGAAATTTGAAGCGGTTACCAGCTGAATCATAGGGAATTTCGCGGATCGAATAAAAGCTTTGAGTAGCCATACATATGAGTTAACGGGAGAACTGTACATGATACAGCTGTGAAGTACCAAATTGATCAGTTAAACTTGGACACCTTGTTAAGCGGTTTGTCAGAGGAAATCGCTGAATATGTAACATTGCACGACCGCGAACTTTTGCTGAGGGGATAGAGTTAGCGACGTTTTTTCGACCAGGTAAAGAGCAGAACTACCAGTGAAGGTAAGTGTAAAATTAAGCATGTTTTTCATAATAAGAGAGTGATTAAATGTTGGGGATGTGGATTAATCGGGCATGTTCAGAGGGAGTGCTTCCGCAATCCAGCTAACAATTTCAGAGGGAGAGGTTCACAGGGGAATAATGGAGGCAGAAGAAATAATTTAATGGGAATACTTGCTCTAACTGCAATGGGGAGCCTATGCAAGTCAGTAATGGGGCTAGAAGAGTAACAATGGTGCCGTAAGGGGAATTTTGGAAGACAAAATCAGGGTAACAGAAGGTCAAATAATTTTGAGCACCAGGGAGGTAATAGTAACTCTCAAGGGGGTACTAGTGATTTAAACTAGGACCGGGTAGACGGGTCCCCAACGAACTACCCAAGGTAATTAACGTTCCTGTGACTCATAGGCAGGACATTACGGGGTAAGTAACACAGAATTGGTCCTAATTGCATCAATAAAAGGTAAGTTATGTCGTTTTTTAGTTGACTCCGGAGCGGCAGCTCTTGTTGTGTGTTGATATTTGTGGGAAGCAAGGTTTACGCTCCACAAATTGTAAGATTACAGGTATAGATGTAAGTTGTGAAATTCCTGTGTTAGGGGTAAAAAAGGTAGATGTTTGCATAGGGGAGGAACGTTTGACATGTTGGCATATGTTGTTCCTTCGTTGAGTTTAGGGTTGGACGGTATTGTCGGAATAGAATTTTGAGGAAACATGCCGCAATTATCGACTTTGCTAAGCATACGATTAGTCTACGACACCCATCTATGGGACACGTACTAATCCAGCTTCAAGACCCGATGAGCACTCAAGGGATCCGATAGGCATATCGGAACCCGCTATTCGAGTGTAAGGTCAATCGCAAAGGCGGACACTGCGCAAGTTATACCTCCAAATTCTGGCAAAATCATCCATGTTCCTGTGGCGAAAAGCTTGGCAGTTGATCTAAAATCAGTAGTATTAGTCGAGCCTCCAAGATGCAGAATTTTTAGACAGACGAAGAGTGTATATTAAAAGAAGTGTGTGTCATGTTAGAATAATAAATGGAGAAAAATTCGTGCCAGTAGTAGCGGACAATTTTAGTAATTGCACTGTGGAAATTCCGCGAGGGTGTAGTTTAGCCGTTTTGTCAGTAGTTGACAGTACAGATGTCGAGGATAATAGTAATAACGGTATTGATGAATCATGTAATGGAAATGTGAAGCAGATTATGTTGAATAATGTAGATGTTGATGTACGATTTTAAAGGTAAATTAGAACATTTGTCTGGGAACAACGGGATAAATTGCAGGAGTTACTGGATGAGTATAAAGTTTTGTTCGATACTAAGCGGGCCTTGCCGGCCACGGATCTGATCGAGCATACAATTGATACAGGGGATGCGAAGCCAATCAGGAAGAAGCCGTATCGAATTCCCGTGCATCAGAGAGAGATAGTTGATGAATTTATTAACAAACAACTAGAGGAAGGAGTGATTCGTAAATCTCAATCTGCTTGGGGGGCTCCCGTAATATTAATAAAGAAACGGTCTGAAGACGGGAGACCAAGTATCGATTCTGTGTGGATTACAGGGGGTTGAATAGTGTCACAACACCAGACGTGTATCCTCTACCGTCCATAGCAGAAACGGTGGATTATTTAGGGGGATGTCAATTCTTTTCAACCTTGGATTTGAGGTCAGGGTATTATCAAGTCCCTGTAGCCGAAAAAGATGTGCACAAAACCGCTTTCATTTTACCGAACGGCCTTTTTGAGTTCCGAAGATGTCCTTTCGGGCTACGCAATATGCCTAGTTTGTTTCAGCGTTTAATGGACACCCTGTTGTATGGGTTGAAGCCCATGTAGCATTAGTTATCTCGACGATGTTTTACTGTTTTCTAGAACGTTCGAGGAGCATGTTGAACATCTGAGGGAGGTTTTTGAGAGATTGCGTAAGGCAAACCTGACGCTTTCTCTCAAAAAGTGCCATTTTGTAAAAAATGAGACAGAATATCTTGGCCACGTCGTCTCACGGGAGGGAATAAAACCTCACCCGAGACTACTCGCGGCTGTGAAGGATTTCCCAACTCCGTCCAAGGTCAAGAGCTTCAGTCATTTCTAGGGCTGGCGAACTATTATAGGAAGTTCATTAAAGATTATGCCCATAAGGCGAAACCTCTCACGGAGTTGCTGAGGAAGGGGGCAGAGTTTAAGTGGACACCCGAGTGTGCGCGAGCTATGAGCGAGCTTAAAGAACTGTTGACAACACCTCCGTCCTTGCTTACCCTGACTGAAAAAAACCTTTTATTTTGGCTGTTGACGCCTCAGGGGTAGCTTTAGGGCGGTTTTATCGCAGGTAGTTGATGGCCAGGAAAGACCGGTGTGTTATGCTTCGAGACAATTGAGCCCTGCAGAAAAAAATTATAGTACTACGGATCGTGAATTGGCTGGGGTTATCTGGGGGATCAAATACTTCAGGTGTTATCTCCTAGGTTCGAAATTTGAGCTAGTAACAGATCATGCTGCAATCAAGTACCTGTTGACAGTTAAAGATCCGTCGAGCCGATTGACCGGTGGGGCATCCTACTCTCGGAATACGAATACACTGTCCGTCATAAGCCAGGAATTAGTCACGGAAACGCTGATAGTCTAAGTCGCAAAGTGAGGGTGGTGACAGCTAAGGAAGCTCCCACTTTATCTCAGAGTTTCGAGGTCCCGCGACTGCTCCACAGGAAGCTGAGATAAAGTGGGAGCTTCCTTAGCTGTCACCACCCTCACTTTGCGACTTAGACTATCAGCGTTTCCGTGACTAATTCCTGGCTTATGACGGACAGTGTATTCGTATTCCGAGAGTAGGATGCCCCACCGGGTCAATCGGCTCGACGGATCTTTAACTGTCAACAGGTACTTGATTGCAGCATGATCTGTTACTAGCTCAAATTTCGAACCTAGGAGATAACACCTGAAGTATTTGATCCCCCAGATAACCCCAGCCAATTCACGATCCGTAGTACTATAATTTTTTTCTGCAGGGCTCAATTGTCTCGAAGCATAACACACCGGTCTTTCCTGGCCATCAACTACCTGCGATAAAACCGCCCCTAAAGCTACCCCTGAGGCGTCAACAGCCAAAATAAAAGGTTTTTTCATGTCAGGGTAAGCAAGGACGGGAGGTGTTGTCAACAGTTCTTTAAGCTCGCTCATAGCTCGCGCACACTCGGGTGTCCACTTAAACTCTGCCCCCTTCCTCAGCAACTCCGTGAGAGGTTTCGCCTTATGGGCATAATCTTTAATGAACTTCCTATAATAGTTCGCCAGCCCTAGAAATGACTGAAGCTCCTTGACCTTGGACGGAGTTGGGAAATCCTTCACAGCCGCGAGTAGTCTCGGGTGAGGTTTTATTCCCTCCCGTGAGACGACGTGGCCAAGATATTCTGTCTCATTTTTTACAAAATGGCACTTTTTGAGAGAAAGCGTCAGGTTTGCCTTACGCAATCTCTCAAAAACCTCCCTCAGATGTTCAACATGCTCCTCGAACGTTCTAGAAAACAGTAAAACATCGTCCAGATAGACTAATGCTACATGGGGCTTCAACCCATATAACAGGTGTCCATTAAACGTGAAACAAACTAGGCATATTGCGTAGCCCGAAAGGACATCTTCGGAACTCAAAAAGGCCGTTCGGTAAAATGAAAGCGGTTTTGTGCACATCTTTTTCGGCTACAGGGACTTGATAATACCCTGACCTCAAATCCAAGGTTGAAAAGAATTGACATCCCCCTAAATAATCCACCGTTTCTGCTATGGACGGTAGAGGATACACGTCTGGTGTTGTGACACTATTCAACCCCCTGTAATCCACACAGAATCGATACTTGGTCTCCCCGTCTTCAGACCGTTTCTTTATTAATATTACGGGAGCCCCCCAAGCAGATTGAGATTTACGAATCACTCCTTCCTCTAGTTGTTTGTTAATAAATTCATCAACTATCTCTCTCTGATGCACGGGAATTCGATACGGCTTCTTCCTGATTGGCTTCGCATCCCCTGTATCAATTGTATGCTCGATCAGATCCGTGGCCGGCAAGGCCCGCTTAGTATCGAACAAAACTTTATACTCATCCAGTAACTCCTGCAATTTATCCCGTTGTTCCCCAGACAAATGTTCTAATTTACCTTTAAAATCTACATCAACATCTACATTATTCAACATAATCTGCTTCACATTTCCATTACATGATTCATCAATACCGTTATTACTATTATCCTCGACATCTGTACTGTCAACTACTGACAAAACGGCTAAACTACACCCTCGCGGAATTTCCACAGTGCAATTACTAAAATTGTCCGCTACTACTGGCACGAATTTTTCTCCATTTATTATTCTAACATGACACACACTTCTTTTAATATACACTCTTCGTCTGTCTAAAAATTCTGCATCTTGTGGAGGCTCGACTAATACTACTGATTCTAGATCAACTGCCAAGCTTTTCGCCACAGGAACATGGATGATTTTGCCAGAATTTGGAGGTATAACTTGCGCAGTGTCCGCCTTTGCGATTGACCTTAGCACTCGAATAGCGGGTTCCGATATGCCTATCGGATCCCTTGAGTGCTCATCGGGTCTTTGAAGCTGGATTAGTACGTGTCCCATAGATGGGTGTCGTAGACTAATCGTATGCTTAGCAAAGTCGATAATTGCGGCATGTTTCCTCAAAAATTCTATTCCGACAATACCGTCCAACCCTAAACTCAACGAAGGAACAACATATGCCAACATGTCAAACGTTCCTCCCTCTATGCAAACATCTACCTTTTTTACCCCTAACACAGGAATTTCACAACTTACATCTATACCTGTAATCTTACAATTTGTGGAGCGTAAACCTTGCTTTCCACAAATATCAACACACAACAACGAGGCTGCCGCTCCGGAGTCAACTAAAAAACGACATAACTTACCTTTTATTGATGCAATTAGGACCAATTCTGTGTTACTTACCCCCGTAATGTCCTGCCTATGAGTCACAGGAACGTTAATTACCTTGGGTAGTTCGTTGGGGACCCGTCTACCCGGTCCTAGTTTAAATCACTAGTACCCCCTTGAGAGTTACTATTACCTCCCTGGTGCTCAAAATTATTTGACCTTCTGTTACCCTGATTTTGTCTTCCAAAATTCCCCCTTACGGCACCATTGTTACCTCTTCTAGCCCCATTACTGACTTGCATAGGCTCCCCATTGCAGTTAGAGCAAGTATTCCCATTAAAATTATTTCTTCTGCCTCCATTATTCCCCTGTGAACCTCTCCCTCTGAAATTGTTAGCTGGATTGCGGAAGCACTCCCTCTGAACATGCCCGATTAATCCACATCCCCAACATTTAATCACTCTCTTATTATGAAAAACATGCTTAATTTTACACTTACCTTCACTGGTAGTTCTGCTCTTTACCTGGTCGAAAAACGTCGCTAACTCTATCCCCTCAGCAAAAGTTCGCGGTCGTTGCAATGTTACATATTCAGCGATTTCCTCTGACAAACCGCTTAACAAGGTGTCCAAGTTTAACTGATCAATTTGGTACTTGACAGCTGTATCATGTACAGTTTCTCCCGTTAACTCATATGTATGGCTACTCAAAGCTTTTATTCGATCCGCGAAATTCCCTATTGATTCAGCTGGTAACCGCTTCAAATTTCTTAATCTTTCCCGGTATGAACGTGCACTGGACTTGTCTTTATATCGTTTCAACAGCTCGTATTTCAACCCTTCAAAACTTTCAGAATTTTTAAAATCTTCATCGTGCAACAATTGTCGAAACGCGTCTCCCTTTAAACGACACTTCAAAATTCTTAATCTCTCCTCAGGTGACAATTGCAATAAATCTAGGAGATTTTCGATTCTTAGGATGAATTCTTGAACATCTTCCCCAGGACTACCACCAAACACCACATCCTGTCCCAAGAATGAACCTAGGAACTGCAATTTACTACTCCCGTTCCCGTCTTTAACATTACAAACATTGCTTTTTCCGTTCGCGTTTGCGTCCGTAGCATTACTACTATTACCTTTTTCCTGCTGCTAAACTAGCTACTTTCTTGGCCAAATCCGTGACAACATCCTGGACTGTTTGCTGAGACTCTGCCATAATAAATAGAGTTGGAATTTACTCACCAAACTGCTATGACTGCCGACGCCGCTCGCGCGCCTGGAGACTGCTACCCGCACGACACCTCGCTCGCAGCCCGCGTAGAGACCCGCCTTGTTGTACCGCCTGGAGCGGAATGTGAAGCCTGGAACTGCAACTGCCTCGCCGCTGTCACCCGTTGTCACCCGCTGGCCGCTACGTGCGCTGCTGCCGCTCCGCCCGCTGCTCGCCGCTTCGATGCCCGCCGCTGCTGCCTTTTCCGAAGTCGGTAGCCGTGGAGTCGTGATGCCTTGACGTCGACCCTCCGTTGGCTCCAGCAGTTGTCCCGTCTCGAATCCGCACGTCGAATCGTCTCTCCCAATTCTTGGAACGAATCTCGTAGAGTCCCGGGTTCGAAGCCACTCTGACACCAATCTGTACGGGACGCTTCTGCAGTATACGTGCAGGTCCCGGTAGTGGTCAGGAAGGCGAGTGGTGAGAGTGGAACTTACTTGCACAGGCCGCTCTCGTGAATGATCAGGTCTGACACCAGCCGTCTCGACGGCATGAGAGGGTCCTAGCGCTACTACAAGAATAAGACGTACTGTGATGTACTGTGAGTTTATTCGTAGAAGCTACAAGTAAGTTACGCCCGGAAGGTACGGTCCACACCGCGACAGGAACTACTGCTGTTTCTGACTATCGGTAGTATCGGCAGGATAGCGGCGTAGCGCTGGGTCGGTGGCCGTGCCCGAGGCGAATGTGTCGGTATCGAATCACAAGTTCAAGTCACTAGCAACTGGCGATTAGCTATTAAGAAACCTCGCTGCCCTCATTCTCCTGCAGCGTTGCTTGCGTGCGTCGCTCGCTCGTCAGCGATCTCCTCAGCAATTCTAGCGACCTGGTTTCCCAAGCCGCGTCGTGATGCAAGCCCGCATCAGCCAACGCCTTATGCCATATTCCATTTAAATTAATAATTTATTTATTGTTCATTTACACCCCTGACAATGTCTCCTAACATGACGGTCAAATCCTGATGATAAAAATTTCTTCCACCACCAAGAATGAAACCAACTAACCCGGACACTATCACATTGCCGCAACTACCGGAAACCAACGAAGCACCAATTAGCGTAACGTTCAGTAGTTCGGCACAAACAAAATCAGAGAAAGGAAATTGTACATTTGCTGGGACACTTAAAAGAATAGGGACCATTATGTTGAATGATGTTCTTTAATTGGTTTAAGCCAGGAATGGAGTAACATCCGCCGAGAATAAACAGAACCCATACGGATAATAGAAGGATTCACGATGACTTCCTGCACCTACCAGAGCTGGCTTTGTTCCTGTAACACCACACAAGATGGCATTGTGTGCTCTTTACTCCGTGTCCTTGCGAGCAGATGTATGCTATTTGCGTCGAAAGCCCTGAGCGTCTTTCAGCTTAAAACACCTCACCAGCAAACATCGTGAGCGTGCGGTTCAAATATCTCCGTTCTCTACACTTTTTCGAAATCACTCCAAGCGACTGTCGATTCACTTTTGTCGATGGTTTCCTCGCACAGCAATCCTCTCTCAAAGCCTTAAGGATACTGTTGTCAATAGCAACGGGAGAAGTCTCTCGATTGCTGGTACTGTTTCAGCTTCCTATATCATTACCAATCTACTAACAACATTTCCTAAGCTCACTCATTCACTCACCTCGATAGCTATTGGCTGGAGAACGGTGTCACGTGTCAGCCTTCGCTCACAAAACAGCGACCAGACATACCATTAGAAGAAATTCGTGGTTCTGTTTCACAAATTAATAGTAAGCTATTGCTACCAAATTAATTGCCTAATGCATTCATTAAGTTTGCTTTCGTAGAGTTTCATTGTTTAAAAAATATTGATAAATTTTGCGGCTGAAAAAACGTGGATCTGCTTTTTAATAACATATAACTATGAAAGCAACTTTAAAAAATAAATTACTCATGGTCTCTGCTGTAACCACGAATGCCAATTGTTATCCGGCTTAGGAGAAATATCATTTAATTAAAACTTCACTAATGTTGTTGTTTGACCACAGTTTATGCATTACTGTTTATTTGCTTTTTTAGGTATTTTACTGACCACTTTCGTTAAAGGTCTTTGTTCATGTTCGCTGTACGCGAGTTATTAGGTTATTTTAATTGGAAATGGACCAAATATGTTACTGAATCAACTATTCTGGCAATTCATTTCTTCGGAGTTGCTCAACTGTTTACTAATGTGGAATGTGTATTAAGTTCTCTGGCCGTTACAGATACTATGACCAATGATTACCAAGTATCAATAAAAAAAAACGTGATGCTTTCGAAGCAAACAAGAATTTTTTAAATTTTGCAGAGTGAACTGTAATGGTCAAATACAAGTCAAGTTGTATTTAAGCAATTTATACGATTGCGCTATCGTCCCTGTTCGGTTTAATATCTACCTCTATTAATACTTCTGAGTTCTTCAGCTCAAAGTATTTTATTCACCCCGAAACACAGTTTATATTTGTCAAATCAGATCAACCTGGAACCATTCTAGATCCGTGACGATACGCAAGAAACGGTCAACAGCTCAACTATTTATTAATAACTAGTTTCTACGCCCAACGAAAATGACGTGTTGCACGCGGTATTTTGGTAAATCATTTCCTCGCAGTTATTACACAATGCTCACAACCTATTTATAATACTACTGATATTTCTTAGCTTACTGTAATAGCGGTATCTGGACAGAGAGTATTACGAAACAGCTATCTCGACTTAATATAAATAAACAATACGCAAAAAGGACGTGAATAGCTTTAATAAAAGAGAGAAATATTTTAGTTCAAGTATTGACTTAGGATGTCGAAAATTAAGTGGAGAGATAAAGTACGAATTAACTTGTTTTTGAATGACGGGTGAAAAACGAAGCTTGTTCTTCTTTGACTGTTTCCTCCACTAACAAATTAATCAACCTGCACGTCAGAACCCATTTTACTCTGTGAAAGATTTTGCTCTTGGACTTTTGTAAGTAAGGATGACTGAGAAAATTCTATATAGAATGATTTAAAAGTACTAAATATTTTGGTGTATGGACGATGAGTGATTAAGTTGTTCATAATTACTAAAAAGGTGTATGGTTTTTCTTTGTGTTTAAACCGTTTAGAACTGCGTAAATTATATTATCTGGAAAACTGTACTCACATAGTATAATAGTATGTGTTTTGCAGATAAATTAGAAATTTATTTTACAAATGGGTTTTCAAGCAATAATCGTTTATTAGTTGTTGGTAATGTTATTGATATTGCTAATAAATGTATGTACTGTTCCAAATCCCCGAGACTTCTCACGTGGGATCAAAGTGAACATATCTAAATATCCATATATCTTCAAATGTAATCCACCATTCTGTCTCTTCTTTTTGTAAGACACTTCCACAACCTTTTCTCCTCAACCATCCTATCTAGAACACGTTCGTTTAGCACTTTATCTGTCCTTAATTTTCAACATCCTTCTATAGAACCGCATTTCACATGCTTCAATTTTCTTCCTTCTAGTATTCCTAAGATCATGATCCGCTACCATCAGGTGCTGATTCACACACAGAGATTTTTCTTCTTCCGAGTCATAGAGCAATATTTGAAAACATTTTTAAAATTGTGTTTCTGTAAGGACACTCGACCACAAAAATTTTAAAATCTACATTTAACCAACCTAGAACCAAACGTTAAGAAATTTTGTGAATGGAATATTTAATTGAAATCTTGTCCACTTACTTCATATTATTTGTTGACAACATTTACTTTTAAGACAATCTTTGAAGTCAGTATCTTAATTTTAACATGGGTAAAAATGTAAACTTTGCAGAGACAGTACTCCTTAGCACTGGACCTGTTTACACTGTTCGACATATTATGTACTTTCAATTAGACTTTAACAAGAGCTGTGGCTTTCTTAACTTTCTTAACAAAGTTGAAGAAAAACTATTGCATAACAACGACCAAATTGATGGTCTTCAATTGGAAACAGTCTTTAGGATTTCATTTGAGAGGTACAATCTGAACTGTGTTCTATTCTTTTAAACTAGACAGAAAACATGAGAAGAAGGACAACATTGCTCTGGAACCCTACAATTTTTCGTGTTTATTGTCATAAAATGTAACAACAATGGAATATAACTTTGTATTGGTATCATTGCTTTCATCTGTTACCATCAAAATGGACCATCCTGTAAAGGCTTCACAACTTCAAATATTGTATTATCAGGCATTTCTTTTAAAATGCA
>JARYHS010003570.1:0-62654 GCA_031002005.1 Vandiemenella viatica
TTCAAAAGATCATGGCCGGATTCCATGCCCACAGTTCTTTCTCAACACTAATGCCCACCACGTAGACGAGGCATAAAGTCATAAACAGAAAAAAAACCAAAGATGCAAAACATTCAAAACTAAAGTACTTTGGAATTTAACTTATGAGCATTCACCCATTCGACACTTTAATTTGAGCTTTCTACCTCAACAGCGGAAAAGTATAAACAGTTTTAATTTAGAATGTAAACGTAATACGAGGAATACATAATTGCTTCATGTTGTTTAGAGTTACGCAACCAACAACACTGAGATTAAAAGCGCTCTATCTCCACAAGCTCATCTTCACGAGAGTTTGTTTTCTCTTCCTATTTAAAAACAAGATAAGAACAAGAAAAGATTGCTATGATGAATATGTCGCTACATAATAACACTGTTACGGTGTTAATGACTACAGACAGCTGTCGTCCTAGCGCCACGAAATCATTAACCATATTTCATTTGTAAAGGCACAGGATTCTTTTGCAAATAAATGAATTTCCGTAAAGTAAACAAACAAAAAAAAAAATGAGCGAAAAGACTAGACTGATCAGCTGAACATTTAAATCGGACGGTAATTATTATAATCACGATTGTTATCGTTAGCTAAGAATAACAATTCGAAATATTCGCTGCGTCCAATAGCAGTTTCCGCTTAGGGCAAGAGATGCATCCAGAGAAGTGTACGGGAATTTCTTCTGTAGCTGTGTACATCTGAACAGCCGTTGTGAGACATTACGAATACCAAAAGACGCCTTAAAAGTCCTGGAAAATAAAAGCGAGTTGGAAACCGTAATTATGCACAAGCTGCTGGCTGGCGGAGTAAACAAAACGTTATCTAAAACGACGCGTCAGCTGAATTCTGCACCGTCAGTGTCAGGGCTAGCGGCATGTCATGTCTGTACAGTGAGGGACCTCCCAGTACTACCACGAATGAAAAATTCTCGGCCTCGACTATTCCAAGCCGTCACTAAAAGTTTATAAAATGCCTTGGGAGACATACAGGGTGTCCACGAATGCCTTGGGAGACATACAGGGTGTCCACGAATGCCTTGGGAGACATACAGGGTGTCCACAAATGCCTTGGGAGACATACAGCGTGTCCACGAATGCCTTGGGAGACATACAGGGTGTCCACGAATGCCTTGGGAGACATACAGGGGGTCTACGAATGCAACCGCAGATAGGTCACTTCATGACAAAATTTTATTTCAGTAAAAGTCTCGTCAGTTTCGATATGTTTTTTTTTATATATATATTTTTTCAAAACATGTGACTTTGTTCCGTTCAATCCATATCATTTCTACAAATTAAGACTTTTTGAACCCTGTTTTTTTTTTTAATTTACTCAAAGATATTTGAGTCATCTAAAATAATGTCCTTTTTATCTTTAAACGTTAAAAAAACCTTATGAAAAATCTTAAAGGGAATAATTGTTTTATACTTCTTTTAAAATGATTGTTTTACGGTAGTTCAATCTGCTAAAGAGACCATTGTGCATTTTAAACATGTAGTAAAAAATTTATTATAATGATTTAAAAAAGGTTTTTGCTATGGTGTGCATACAAATAATAGACAGAATATATGAAGAAAAAAGAATATTGTTTTAGATGACGCAAACATACTTGAGTAAATTTAAAAAAAAGCAGGGTTCAAAAAGTCTTAATTTGTAGAAATGGGACGGGAAAAACTGAACAAAGTCACATGTTTCGAAAAAATATTTTAAAAAATCAATATCTCGAAAATGGTGAGACTTTTACTAAAATAAAATTCTGTCATATAGTAGGAAATTATGTGACATATCTGCAGTTGTAGGATTATACGGGCACCTTGTATATTCGTCTGAGGCAGTGGTTGTTATCTCACTTCCGGGAAAATCCACATTTTTTAGTTTGACGGAGACAGGACTCTCTAGCCGAGTAATACACTCCACAACTTTCGAACGAACCCAGATTTATCATGTTACAGCAACAACATACTTTCTTTCAAACGCCAGGTTGTTAACAAAACGATGATAAAACGCAAAATTTATTTCTTCTATTCCTAATTTCTTGATTTTTGTTACTGAAAAGCAACTTACATACAAGTCCTACGCAACTGGAATAACTGGCTCCAATCTTCTATTGCCTCAGGTATACCTGGGTTTGTTAAAACTTATTATCGTAATACTCATTCGTTAATATGTTTCCGTCGACGTTGAGGTCATGAGAGGCTGGAAAATGATGGGACAAGGAACAGGAAGGAATTTGGACATGACCTTTGAAGGAAGCATCCCGGAATTCGCCTGGAGTGATTTGAGGAAACCATGGAAAACCCAAATCTGGATGCCCGGACGGGGATTCAACCCGAGGCCAGGACGTTACCGCTCACCCACCACGCTCGGTTTATAAATGCCGAGTTTCTTATTACGCCTGAGTGAGTTAAAAGCTGGGAAGTCTCACAGTTGCTGAGCGGGTGAAGACAGGATCTCGGAGCAAATGTGGGAAAGCAGACAAAAACGTGGTTTAGCTGCACAAGTTGGGGCGCCACGATGCGACCACACGTTATCACCAAATGTCGTGGCGGGCGTCTGTGTTTGAAGAAATATGTCTGTGTCCAATTCTGAGAGCGGAGAAACGAAAAATTCAGCGCTCTAAGAACAACTTCCTCAACTTCCTACTGGTAGTTTTGTAGCGTTTTGACTCACATACCGGAAGCAGTGAAATAAGGAGTTAAAAAGTTTTGTGAAGTTTTGTTAGTGAAATCGGTAATAAACTATATTAATGAAACATCTTGGCATTCACAGAAACTGATTTATGAAAGCTAAGGTGAATGAAAAATCTTGATTTAAACCCAAAGTCTTTTCATTTGCTACTCAAAAAGATGCAACCATTTGCCCACTTAGTACCGACTAAAATTCATACTATAAGTGTTCGAAACTAATGGACAAATACAGAACGGACCAGTGCCTTATGTTTGACAAGTAGAAACAACAGCATCAAATCTTTAAGCACTTTAATGAGCGTGTAGTAAATTAGATTTTGGTTTATTGCAACTAGAACATTAAATGTGAAAAATGAATTCATATTCCACAGATGAATTATCTCACTGACCTAAACGTAAGAACATTATCGATACATGTAATGACTCGGAGTAATTTCTCACAGGTGATGAATCTGCAGCTGTATCTCTACTCTCTATAGTTCAGAACGGTGGGTTGCATAGGGTGCTTCACACTAAAACTAATCTCCCCTTAGAGTATTCCCAGCCCTCGACAGTACTAGGCAAGTCAAAAGTTATTTTTGTTCTTTGGGGCTTAAAATTTTCCTAAGTGTTTCCTTTCTCTTTTCTCCACTTCCCTCCGTTCTCCTCTTCTGTTCAGTGTCATTCATTCCGATCCATCCAGTGCCTCCAGTTTAGTTACTGTTACATTCCTTACTGTTTTCAACGACAGGATTTGATAAAGATTTGAAATCAAATATGGCGGCTGGAATTGATGCGATTCCTGCAGAACTTCTGAAATCCCTACGAGTAGAAGGAATCCAAAGAATTTTCAAACCCATATCAAACAGTTATGAAACAGGAGAGGTTCCAACTGTTCCTAACAAAAGTATCATCTTCACATTTCCGAAGAAACCACAAGTCGACAGTGAGAAATGCCACACTCTAAGTCTAACATCACATGCTTCAAAATTACTCGCCAGAATAATATACAGAAGAATAGAAAGAATAATGGAAGAGATAATAGCTGAGGTCAGTTTGGAATTAAGAAAAACCGCAGTACACTAGAAATAATTCCGAAGAGCGGATCAAAAAAAGAAAAAAAAACAACATAGATACTCTTATAGCGTTTGTTGATTTAGAAAAAGCTTGTGATAAACTTAGGTGGAACAAGATGTTCAAAATTTTAAAGAAGTCAGATCTAAAATATCGAGAGAGAAGAATACTTTATAATCTATATATGAATCAAGTGACTACAAACAAAATAGAGAATCATAATAGACAGACATCAGTTAAAAAGGTGTGAGACAACGCTGCCGTCTATCCCCATTTATATTTAACTTATATGTAAAGGAAACTACAAAGGAAGTAAGAAAGACATTTGAATGTGGCATAAATGTTCAATTAGAAAACATCAGCGTACTATGATTTGCTGATGACATTGTCCTGTTAGCAGAATAGACTGAGATCCTTAAAAGTTGCTGAATGGTATGAAAGAAATGCTGAAGAAAGATTCTGGTTTAAATTTAAACCAAAGCAATATAAATGTGATGAAATGTAGTATAAATGATATCAACAATTGTATATTAAATATAAAAATAGGATCGGATGCAATAGGAGAAGTAAGTGATTCTGTTACTTAGGAAGTAAAATTATAATTTATGGCCGAAGCAAGAATGATATTAAAAGCAGATAGCGAAAAGAGCCTTCTTGGAAAAGAAAAATCTTTTAGTTTCAAAATTTGATCTAGGACTCAAAATGAACTTTTTAAAACTCTATGTGTACAACACAACACTTAAGGAATTCCAGAAGGAAGGAAAACTGAAGCATTTGAAATATATTGCTATAGAAGGATTCTGAAAATCAAGTGGACAGAAATGATCGTACTTTGAATATGATGGGAAAGTAGAGAAGGTTGTGGAGAGAAAGAGGAGACAAGATGGTGGGTCACATTTCAATATATGCGGGATTAGTTAATTAGTAAGTGGATGGTACAATCGAAGGAAAGAATTGTAGAGGTAGACAAAGCTTAGAATACTTGAAGCTAATAAATGAGGAAATATGTTGTAATTATTATGCTGTGATGGAGAGGTTAGGGCAATACAGGAAGTAATCGAGGATTGCATCAAACCAGTCGAGAGACTGATGACAGATAAAAATTGTAATGAACCAAATTTTTGTTGTTGTGGTTTTGTATGAATTTGAAGCCAGTTGAGTCTTTCATTACTGGTTGTATTTTCCAGTCCATTTCATTGTATTACCCTCCTAAATATTTCACGTACATCTATATAGTTAATGTCTTCAACTTTCTTCGTAAATGTATTCACATCGATAGCAATAATCCCCAAACAGGATTGCTAATTCATGTATCTTCCTTGAATAGATTGTGACGATTTTGATGTCTGAATCTTCTGAAGCTCTAATTCCTAATTCGGCAGCAACAACAAATTCTTAGCCTTTAAGATAGAATCTGTGGTATCAACGTACGGAAGCAAAAATACCAATGTAGCTTAAACCATTGTAGGAATACTAAACATGTGATTCGCTAACAAACGCATTGAGTTGATAATAAAATAATCTCGTATCCACGATCAAGAGTGTTTGTTGTGAGGATGAATTAAATTTTTCTTACATCTGGGATTTGTTCTTAATGATAACAGGAAAATTATGCAGCAAAAATTTATTGAAATTTTTTTGAGCAATTTTGTCTGTCAAACAAATAATATTGGCTAATCGTTAAGTCAGAGACAAATGATGAAAACTAAAAATTTAATATCAGCATTTATAGTTATAAATAAGTATGAGCAAATTATATACTACCCAATCGAGTAGCTTACTGTTGAACGAGCAGAAATATTCAGAACCTCACAACTCCAAGTACTGTGATACAGGATACTAATGAAGTAGCGTTTTACGCGACTTGTTAGAGCTGAAAATAGAGGAAACATATGGGAGGAACAAATAGAGAAAATGCATGGCTTCGACATAGTGGAAAGTAATGGGATGTAAAAGAAATGATGACTTGGATGAAACAGCTTTAAGGAATAAAATTAATGAAACAGTTGATATCCTTCGAATTGCTGAAAAGTAACAAATCACTATTCATGTTACAACTGATATCAAAATGAAATGTGGCGAGAACGATACAGTCACGTTTTAATAAAATCAACATAAAGTCCTCGAAGGATGTACAACTTCACAATTGTGAAATGTAACACATCTTCTTCTTCTTGAGAACTGCACTCATTTCCGGAATGAAAGAAATGAAAAAACGACTATTCTGAATGTAGCAGTGCAGGGGATACAAGAAAATATTATCAGTATTAAAATGGCGTAAAACAAGAATACGTTAGTTTGCTTCTGGATCTTTTGAAAATTTTAAATAGGAGAATATATTTAAAGCTTTGAATTTTTAGAGTTGAAACACTAAGATGAAACACTATTTTATAATTCACTATAGAACCATGCAACTCTGTAAAAAATCAATAAGTATGGGAAACGATTATCGGTTACAAACCGACAAAGGTAAGACTACAATCTACTACGACTATTTTTGGATATTTAGAAGGGGTTAGATGAAAGAAAAATTTCTATTTTGAATACAGAGCTAAGGAAAAAGAATCAGAATGCTATGATTTACTGTTGATTTGTCGATGACAGTGCCGTACATGCTAATGGGTTCAATACATTGAGAAATTAATGATTGACATTAAAACTATATTGAGAGAGATACTTAAATTAAAGATAAAGCTAAATAAATATAGTATGTTGCAACAGAAGTTAAGGCGATTTAATAGATTGAATACTGAAACTGTAATAGATTTAGTGAAAGTAGAAATAAAACTTTGTTTTTATTGTAATTTTAGACATGAGTTAATATTAAAAAAATAATTTCTTAACTGTTTGTATGTGCCACAGAAATTTATAGTAATAAAGCCTAAATATTGCAAGGAGCGTACAGAGTAAAAACTATAACACTAGACATATAGTGCTATAGAATAATACCCGTCTCGTGACTAGGGTCGCTAAGGTACTACGGCAGTGTTTGGGTTTGATGGTTCAAGGTAAATAAAATGCTGGTGCAAATTTCCAAAAAACTAGATGGTGTACAGAAGTCCTGGATTCAATCCGCAGTGTCTGTAGAGAAAGGGTGTAGGACGATAGTTTTAATTAGTGATTTTAAGACTCGTCAACATCGCGTTTACTGGTTTTGAGGTGAAGAAATTTGACCATTGTTCCGTCGTGGAATTAGCCTTGAGTGATTTCAGGAAAAAATATGAAACTTATTTTTTGCTTCTGGATTTACGCATCGTTGACGTCGGCGTCATTAGAGGCGGGAATGGACTGGGGGAAAGGAACGGGAAGGAATTCGCCAATGGCTTATTGAAAGAACCATTCCGGCATTCGCCTGGAGTGATAACGGGAAACCATGGAAAACTGAAATCTGGCTTGTCGGGCGGTGATTCGAATCCGCGTCCTCCCGAATGCGAGGCCATAACATTACTGCTCACTCACCACAACCGGTAATAGGAAACAGACTTCTGGATGACTGAATATCTAACCTGCTTCCTCCCAATCGGTACCAAACACACAGTAGGTACGATACTGTTGATACATCGGATGTGTAGTGTAACCATGAGAACCTCTTTGGAAGAGTAAGTCTGGATGGGGTGACTCTCCCATCTTTCATTTCTCATTAAAAACAGACTACACTGAACACACAAATCATTCAGTTTTTTATTGTTTATGGCTTTACACCTTGTCGAGGTCATTGTAGGCGGTAAAGGATGGAGAGCAAGGAAAGGGAAGGAATTCGGCCATAGCCCTTTGAAGGAAGCATCCCAGCATTCGCCTGGAGTAATTTGGGGAAACCATGGAAAACGCAAATCTGGATGCCCGGACGGGGCTTCGAATCCACGTCCACCCTAATGGGAGGCCAAGGCATTAACCCACACCCACCATGATCGGTAAGTCATTCAAATAATAACATCAAACATTATCAACGCTGGGATATTTAACAGGTTAAATTTCTAGATTTCATCCATAAAAGCAACCTACAACTATGACACCAAGCAGGGGCGGATCCAGGGGGGGGGGGGGCTATGGGGCTCAAGTCCCCCCCTCCAAAGTATCTAGGTCCATCTCCGACATTGTACCTTTTGCCCGACTCAAGGCCCCCCCAACCAAAATCCACTAAAGGCAAGCCCCCCCCCCCCAAAAACCAAAGTCCGCTCAAGCCCCTCCAAAACCTAAATCCTGGATCCGCCCCTGACACCAAGTACAGTGATTCGTTTATTTACCATTGAATAGTTGTTTAAAGCGCCAAACGAAGGTGCTGTGTAAATGATGATTTACTAATAGAGTTCATGGACGAACCTTATTTTGAGAAAAGATAGTAGGGAGAGTTGCATTTCGAACATACGAAATTGGCTAAATTGCCGATTAATGATGCAGCTTAAAGTAAGAACTATAGATGAAGAAAGATGTTATGCTATTTAAATCATATAGTTGAGGAAATAGGTTGATTTGGCTACTTGGAGACGTGATTGTTCTGCCGCTGTTTTACAGAGTTGCCGCCAGCTAAGGCGCAGTGATCGCTTCGTTTAAAGCAGGTACCGCCAGTGTCTTCCATTGTTCTGTTTATTTGCGTGCGTAAAACATATCCGCCACATTCCCACCGTACAGATTAGACAACATAGCATAAACACAACGTTGAAATTTGAAAGCAGATACCAAGATGTAGTTCTATCTAAAAACGTTGCTGGGAATATGGCAAAAATCTGGTGTTTAGTATCCCAGATACATCACGCACAGACGGTAATTCAGAAAAAAATGTGAAATGTTTTCGCATTCAAACTATGCAAACTTTGTATCAACTATTCCCGAGTGAATGCGTCTTATTTCGTATCCTTTACGATAGTATGAACAAACAAGTAGCGTTGCTAAGTGACTGGGAGTTCATTGGCCTGTCTTGTAGCACTCTTTCTCTAACATCACTGTTATTTGTTTCTACGTCAGTAAGGTAATTATTAACTAGCTATATAAACTGGATGGATCAACTATCACGAATGTGATATCAAAAAATGAAAGTAAACATTATCTAACCAACTGCCATTAAAATTTTGACGGGTGAAATGTTTGTCAGGATTCTAGATTTGAATTAGTAATGATAATGACCTTGTAATTAAAGAGAAGAACATTTTTCTTCTAAGCCGTGTGTAACAGGAATTAAAATTACTGCATATTTGTTGTTTGTGGTATTTACTCGTAGATTTCTCAGTTCGAATACATTCCAGAATGCACAATATTCTTATTAAAATGAAACAATTATTTTCAGTTTAATGAAGAAGAAATAAATGGCCAAGGAACAGCTTGTACATCTCATACACATGGCACTTCTTTCAGTGTCGTAGATTATTTGGAATGTGATAACCGGAAGTGAACAAGGTGTCGAACTAATAGAGTGCAAACAACAGTGAAAAGAAAATCTTCCTGGCAAATTTTGTTATAAGAATATTACTAGATGAAATTACGTGGATGGAATTCATTCTGCTTAGCAAATAGAAGCAGTAAATTTTCAAATAAAGTACCTACTAAGCATGCCAGTAAAGTCAGTAATGTGTAAGGTTACTTTGGAAGCGTTTATCTGGTTACTGATTACGAGTTCTAAAAAAATCAATCGATTTCGCTAGCAAAAATCACGAATAGAATTTCCCTAAAACGTACGTTCCTCCGGTATCTAGGCACTATTAACTCGCTAATCGGTGTGTTCACCAGCTATTCAACTAATAGTAGCAGCTTTACCGAAAAATCATTTATTAAGTCGAAAACAACTACGGAACCGAACTGGGGAAACAACACAATATAATTTCACCAAACCATTGTATATGAAACCGATTACTTCGGGTCTAACATCGTTGGTAAAATCCTGCTTCTCTAATTCACTTCGGGCCCAAACGTTTTGAAATGATATCAACGCAAGAAATGGGTACAGAGAAAATGTATAAGCTAGCTGTGATGCACACGTATAAACGAGCTCAAACATTTCACAAATAGGACTACCTGAAGAGACGACAACATATGTGTTTAGAGTACTCACCGCCGCCCCTGGCCGAAGCTGCTCCGCTTCTGTCCTCTTCGCTTGTGAGCGCTGTCGACTGCACGGCCTAGTCTGTCCCCTCCACACCACCATCGCGTCGCTCGGGTTGGGTTCCTCGAAGTCATCTCCGAAACGGGGTATACGGGCTTATCTCCCTCACCAGCGTCGCATTCTTCCTACTTTCGGCCGTTTTTTTTATTTTTCCTATCCATAGTTACCCGAGAAGTAAAGCTATCGGCACTGGACCACACAGCAGCCACTTAACAGAAATTAGAGTGTACGGATTTGTGAATAGGTACTTGATTTCCTAAAGGGACAGTCACATTATGTCGACGTAGAGTATGAAGCGCCTATTAGTCTAGATCTTAAATTGAGCAACCCATAGGAAAACGTAATAGGATCAATTCTAACTCTGATTTTTACAAACACTTCCGTTGATGTTGCAATAGTCTGCTGATTGTCCAGAGATTCAGTGTGATCTCAACGTAATTTTAACATGGTGTGGTCAATTACAGCTTAAACTCAATCGAAAAATTTGCACAGTAATGCACACAACAAGCCAAATGAAACCATCTGCAACGGGTAAAATGTAAACTGTTCATTAGATGTAAAGTACTTGATGCAACAAGTTCGGGAACATGAAATTTAATCGACACATAACATCAGTAGTTGGTAAAGCTACTTCTAGACTGCAAATCAAAGGTCGAATTTTGAAGAGTTCTGTGAAACAAATATAAAACTCTCACATGGAACACTACTGTGCTGAATGGTATTCTTTAATAGTATCGAAAAGAGTCTCGCGTTTTATGAAAGTGAACTAGAATACTGGAATGGGATTCGCAATAATTTAGTATTTAACATACGAAGAAGTTCGTTTACGAATCGAATGAAACATTTGTTCTAGCAACGTAGCTGGGTTGCAATAACATGACAGATACGATAGCGAAAATAAGTTATGTGAATACTTTCTACCTTGGTGACATTAGGAATGGGAACGCAAAGAGTAGAGAATAATTTTCGTGCAAAGTTCTCTCTGCTATGCATTGTTCTGTGTGTAGTGCAACGTATACAGGGTGTTAAAAAAGTGTAAAATATTTTAGGAGGAGATAGTATGCATCAAAAAAAGATATAAATTTGTAATAAACATTTGATCGCAAACGCATAGTTTCGGAATTATTAACAGGTCCGTAATGTGACGCCCGTATACGGCAATGCATGCCTCATCCCGCGGGGGAGGCGTAAGGAATCACGAACACTCTGAAACTGTCTTCGTTGGTCCTGTACGTCTTCAATGCATGTTATCACATACAGGACCAACCAAGACAGTTTTAAAGAATAAGTAATTCCTTACGCCTGCGGACGGAGGCGTGCATTGCCGTATACGGGCGTCACGGACCTGTTTTTTTTTTTTTTTTTTTTTTTTTTGCTTGGGCTTTACGTCTCGTCGACAGCGCGGTCATTAGAGGCGGGATGGGATTGGGGAAAGGAACGGGAAGGAATTCGGCCATTGCCTTTTTAAAGGAAGCATCCCAGCATTCGCCTGGGGTGATTTGGGGAAACAATGGAAGACCCAAATATGGGGATTCGGACCCACGTCCTCCCGAATGCGAGGCCAGAACGTTAACCGTTCACCCACCACGCTCGGTATGGACCTGTTAATGCGTTAAGTATGCGTTTACGATTGAATGTTTATTAGTCATTTTTCCTTATTTTGATGCATACTGTCACCTCCTAAAATATTTTACACTTTTTTAACACCCTGTAAATATAGATGCAGATTCAATTTCACAGAGAGAAAGTCTCTCAAAATTTCTTTTTAATATTATCTTTATGCATCATCTGAGAATTATTTTTTTTACAATATACTTGAGTAATTCTACAAATTTTTCACCTTAACTGCACAGCTCTGAGTTTGACCCACCTCTCTATAGTTTCAATATGATTAAAACGTAGAACTGTCAGTATTGAAGGCTCGTACGGTAGGCCAGTCGAAAATATTTTATTCGTCCGGTGGATGGACAGTTAAGTTGGAAAGATGATGATGTGCAGTTTATAACTGCGTGTATCCGATCGCAAAGCTCTGTCCATTGCCTGGGCACTGAGGGAATGTGAATATTATGCATGACTGTTTCCTTGACACCGAACGAGATGGGTGACCTGTAACGCTCTGGTCTCACATTCGGGATGACGCAGGTTCGAATCCTCGTCAAGATATCCAGTTTTGGGTTTTCCATGGTTTTCCCAAATCACACCAGGATGGTTCATTCAAAAGGCGATGGCCGAATTTCTTCCCGTTACTTGCCCCCAGCCCTACCCCGCATCTGATGACCTCGAATTTGGCGAGGCGTAAAGGCAGGAAAGAAAAAAAATGATCCCTTGACGTGTTTCCCAGGAGTATACCTCGACTACGGGTCCCGGGTTTTATTATCTCTCTTCTACCTTTGTCACATACAAAACTAATAGCACAACGAACTTTATTATGTATTTATCACAACATCTGTGTAAATGTATTAATACAAAATAGGTGGGATGGAAATGATTAACCTCTCTACTGGAGTCCAAAATCTGGCTTAGAGCAAGAAACTTAAAGTACAACATTTCATATTCTTCAATTTTCCTCCTTTATGGTTTTTCTAGTAAAAATTTCAATGCACTTTCAAGAAGTTCTATACTATTTCAGTTCTCCTGTTGAATAAAGCCATTTTTTTACTGTTACTGCGCTTATAACAATAGCTTTTCTCTTGAATCGGCTGAAATAACTGAATAAATCATCTTAGTATACTCATAGTTTCTCTGCTCTTCCATACCCGTGTTTTTAACGAAAATGCATAGTATTTGAGAAGAACGATATTCAGTACCACATTACGGTGGAAGGGGGGTGTTTCAGTGGTTTTAATTGCGTGAATATGCCAGCTCCCTACGTATGGGCTAAGATGATCAAGGTCCTGAACTAGAAATTAAATCCAAGTCTTCGTGAATAACCAACTTCTATTGCATTCATGGAATGCTCAGATAAAACAGCTGAACGCCAATATGTTTGTGTGGATAAATGAGCTTCCGCACGAATCTAACAAAAAGAAAAGATTGTGTGGATGCCACTTGCCTTTAATTTTATCACTACATAAACTTGTTATGAGGGTGCGCAGAGAAAGAAAAGCACTCTACAGTAAATTTTCTGTTATGGATTTCGATAGTTTTTACGTTCCGGTGTTCCATAAAATCGTTTCAACAATTTTTACTACTATTCAGTTATATCTCCAGATTATATATTTGTGAGTAGTGTATATAATAATGAGCTTGAAATCAATGAGTATTTTTTATATTCACTTTAAGTCATTTCATCTCAATGTTATGCTATTTTGGTAGGTATAGTTTTCAACTCTTTAATTTTCAAATATTTTCGGACTCATCATCAGTCCGTAGTATGGTTTTAAACAATCCTTCACTTGTTTCTTCCCCGAGCTAAATCATTTTGTCTCCAATTTCCTGATACAATCTTTGTTTTCGTTTAAAATTCTTATCTTTTATTATTCTCTATATCCATAAAACAAGACATTCCAATATGTCTTAAAATGTGACCCATCATCCAATCTATTTATTTCTTATACATTATCCGTTCTCACGAAACTTTTCTAAAACATGTTCATTTTATCTGTCCACTTAATTTTCAACATATTTTGAATATTTCAGTTTTCCTCTTTGTTGTATTTTCATGGCTCAATATACGCTTCCCAAATCCATAATTACATTCCAACAAATTTTTCTCCTGAATCTTACAGAAATAGGTTTATTTTTTTTAGAAGAAAGCTCTCTCTGATGTTTATGATATCAGCTTGCTCCGGCATTAAATTGAAATTTTGCTTCCTAAATTACTAAATTCTCTTACTTATTCTACTTCATATTTTTTTACTCTCGTTTTATGGTTACCATTTTGGTCTCGCTTCAAGGCATTTATATCACTTTCGTTCACAATTAGTCTAATTTCCTCTATCATTATTTCTTATGTAATTCAGTAATTTTGCCACAGTCCCATTCCTTATCTCCTAGCAGGACAAAAAATACTGCACCATTGTTTTTTTTTTTTTTTAATAATCATATCACATTCAGGTGTTTCTTTGATATTGCTTCCTGTTCATAACGTTGGTTAAGTATCAGGGGTGACGACAATTTTGTCGCATTTTAATAATACACGTCTCTCTTGAATATCTACTTTCATTACGACCACCTGATTGTTATACAGATCATAATTACCTCTGAAGTGCCAAAGCCATGCGATACCTCCTAATATCGCGTGGCGAAGCGCAGCAACTTGACGTGACATTGACTCAACGTCGGGAAGTCCGCTGAAGAAATGTTCAGCCATGCTTCCTCTACAGCCGTCCGTAATTGCGAAAGGGTTTCCGGTTCAGGACGTTGTGCACAAACCATCCTTTCGATCACGTCCCAGATAATTTCGAAACCATTCATGAGGTAGCCAAATAATTAACTGGAGTTGTTCATAGTGTTCCTGAAACCAATCGTGAAAATTTTGCCCAGTGACATGACGAATTATCGTCCTGGAAAAGTCCATCGTTGTTTGGGAACATGAAGGCCATGAACAGCTGCAAATAATCTCCAAGTAGCTGAACATAACCATTTCCGGAGGAACCAGTACATAGCAGGATTGAATCACCTGCAGGTTGCACAGTGCCTTCCAAGGCCTCGCGGGACTTGCGCCATATTGAAGTTCTACCATCAGCTCTTACCAAGTGGAATCATGACTCATCTGAACATGCAACCTTCTTCCAGTCATTTAGGGTCCACAAGGCCAGGAGAGACGCTGCACCCGACCACGTTTTGTTAGCAGAGGCACTCGCGTCGGTCTTCTGCCATTTTTGTTCTGTTTTATTTGTTTTTTTTGTTTTTTTTTGTTTTTTTTTGCTTATGGCTTTACGCCTTGTCAACGTCGAGCTCATTAGTGAAATGGCCCAAGCAAAGGGAAGGAATTTGGTCATGGCCTTTTGAAGGAGTCATCCCTGCGTCTGGATAGTCGGACGAGGATTTAAACCAGCATCCTCCCGAATGCGAGGCCAGAGCGTTTCCGCTCATCCGCCACGCTCGGTCTTCTGCTGCACTGTCTATGGTGCGTCCCACAGTGAGTGTTGCCTGTCTGTCAACACTTACACCTGGACACAGCCGTAGTAGGCCACTGCGGTTTCCATGACTGGAGGTAATGACAGACACTACATATTCACTGCACACGCTTGACACTGTAGTTTGCGGAATGGTGAATTCACGAACAATATGTATAGTGGAATGCCCCAGGTGTGTAACTTCAACTACTATTCCTCGTTCAAAGACTGTTAATTCATGTCGTGAGGCAACAATCATGTCAGAAGACCTTTTTCGTGACTCACGAGAGTACAAATAAAACTTCCGGCACTGCACAGGACATTTATGCATTTCTTCCGCGGTGCTACCGCCGTCTGGAAATTTGCATCTTCCTATCCCGAGACTTTTGACACTTGTATTCATCGATATCGGTGCCAATGCTTTAATATTTTAAATATCTTGTCCAATTCTGTACTGTCGAAACTATTTCTAATGTCAGGAAAGGCCATAACTGTACCTTTGCTATACTTGTTCCGTCTTTGTATTGGCCCTTTCAAAATACTCTCACGCGAGTCTGCAGTAATTTCCATCATCTTTCTCCTTAAAAACACTATGATCTGAAATATCTTACATAGTGAAGGCAATTTAGGCTTTTGTAATGTTGGAACCACAGGGGTTCTGGCCTCGCAATTTTGGAGGACGTGGGTTCGAATCCACGTCCGGGCATCCAGATTTGGGTTTTCCATGGTTTCCCCAAATCACTCCAGGCGAACGTCGGGAAGCTTCCTTCAAAAGGCCATGGACGAATTCCTTCAGTTTCCCCGCCCCCAATCTTTTTCCCGCCTCTAATGACCTCGACGTCGCCAGGGCGTAAAGCCTGGAACCACAGGTTTTGAAAGGACAGTAAAAGGGAAGACTTAAAACACATTATTCGAAACTTTGCCAAAAAGAAAGTACAAAGTATTATTGCGGAGAGCCAGTATTGTAAATAAGACGGTCACATAACAGCATCCATCTGTCGTCTAAATAAAACAATGACACAGTTAACGTTCACAAGCTACACAGAGGCCGCGAAAGTCGCTGTTGTAATTAACAAATCGAAGTTATTTTTACTAACGCTTACTGAAAATTATCTTCTCGTGAATTTCAATGAATGACCAGCTTCTTTCTTAGCTAACTTCAGTTTCAGAAGTCAGCACGAAACAAGTCAGTGATATAAGGTAGATAATCAAGCATCAAAATGCCAAAAGCTTAACGTTTGCAGTTTATTCCATCGTTGGGTTCTTACAACGACACAAATGGGACAGCAAAGCGCTTCAATTTTTTTTGTAGTGAACAGCAGTAGTAAGTATTCCTTTTTTTTAACTTATGGCTTTACGCCTCGTCGACGTCGACGCCATTAGGGGAGGGATGGGTTTGGGGACAAGGAATGGAAAGGAATTTGGTCATGGCCTTTTGAAGGAGGCATCCCGGCGTAATATTCCAAATAGTATATATATTGATCTGGTTTCAGAAATAGAGATAAGTCCGTGCTCTTTTTTACAGGAACATTCTGGGTAGATCCGAAATATATTTGACGGAAGCAACTTTCTCATTAATAACTACACTGTGATGTAACGGAAACAAGAATTCCATCTATTTATCCGTTTGATCCACCGCTTCTGTTCCTCTGTTTTCTTTTTCAATTCAATAATCCACAACTCAGTGAGCAACAAATAATCATCAGCAAAATCTGAAACAGCAACAAGTAATTGTCTTTGAGCTGGCCTCGGTGGCGTAGGTGCTAGGGTACTAGCTCCACGTGTTGCAGGTCGCCGGTTCGAGTCCAGCCGCGGGTATATGAAATTCTTCTATTATCGATGAATCTATGGCATTTCTACATTTTTATTACCTCGACATCACGTTGTGACCAGAGCGTGCTGCGGAATGCGTCTTCAAACGATTCATTTGTGCGAACATCGCTAACGGGTATTTAAGCCTTGGGTTTTACTGTAAATGCGTGATGTGTCATGTAATTAATAAATGTGTTGATTAGATCTGATACGTTCGCTTTGATCCCACGTAAGAAGAGTCTCAGAGATGTTGAACAGTATATGTCATTCTTAAAACCAAATTTAATTCGGGTTGTTAATTGCAGGTTAGCTACTTACAATCCCAAAAGAACACACTATTCAATTGTTAATTGCAAACAAATGACGTTCCACATTAGTTACTCTCTTTGATAGCAATTTCCAGACTCTGGGTTGTTATTTCATTGGTTATTAGATTCCAATGAAAAAATCGTGCATCGCATCAGTGATTCTGGATATCTGTGGCATCTTATCATCCTTACTCCAAAACAATTACTACTATGACGAAATACCAAGGAGAGCATTCTTTCGTAGAGAAAAAATCCTCCATTGTGTATTTTAAGTTGACAAGCATTTTGTAGATAACATTTTATTTTCTGGGATAGGACACTGGATAAATTAGCTCTAGAGAATTTTATATCTTTTTCTAAGTTTAATCATTGTAGATGTTACTTTTATTACTAGGAGTACGTATGTTAGCAGTGAAACTGAAGCGTTTAGTATTTTCTACTGCAGAAAACAATAAGGAGTGTATGTACTGTACTGTCTCTGTAAATGCCATTTCTGTTCGGTTTCATGTGGTTATTACACAATAATTTTTATTGAACGTTTTTATGGCTTAAGTACTTCCAGTAATTATAAATAATTTCCGCAACACGAGATACCGCATATAAGATTATCCCTAATGGAATCGTTGGAGAAGTAAGCTTTTTCAAGACGTTTCTAAATATTTTGGTTCCACTTTAAGTTGCTATCTGTGTATATATCCAGAAATTTTATGAAACTGCTTACTTTGATTCATTTTCGTTCCATGATCAAATTATGTGTGTATTTTGTTTTATTTGTTCCAACCGATTGAGGCAATAGTATCTTTCCAAGTATTACTTTATTTTATTCATAGTAGCTTATGTGGCCTATATTCAGAACATTCCAGATTAAATGGACAAGTGAGGCCGGCAAAATTGATAGTATCAGATCTTCCCAACGTATTAGACAAAGTGAAAACGATTGGAGTTGATGAAAAAGTTACTTGCCGGGTAGAGAAATTCTTAAACGGTTTAAAGCAAAGAGTTGTGGCAAGAAATGCAGTATCAGAAGAAGTGGAACTGAAAATGAGAGTGCCACTAGGTAATGCATTGGGATAATTGTTGTACATTGTTGTAATAACTGATTATATTGATGGTTTTAAATTGAAAGGAGGTTGTTTGCAGATGACATGATGTAGTATATATTAAGATTAAAACTGGAGACGACTGTGAACAGCTACAGAATGATCTGAACAGGATATCTAGCTGTGTAGTTGAACATAGAATGAAAATAAATGCCCGAAGAGTCAGCTTATTTAGTACACAGATAAAATATTAAAGCTTTTCTGTTATTATATGGTAGGGTAGAAATTGCTTGTTGAAAGTCTTAACTTGTCATAACATTTGATGATAAACTGAATAGGGCGGGACACTTTGAGCCTGTGAAAGGAAGAAGTTTAAAACTCCTTCATTTATTGGATGGCTTGGACTAAGGAAGTGAATGAATATGGTTACAAAACCTTGGTCAGACTATTTCTTAAGTATGGTGGTGTGGTGTGGCACCAAAATTTTGTGTCTCAAATTCCGGAGTGGTAGGGGGTACAAAAGAGAGCAGCTAGATTTGTTTGTGTAAATTACCGCAGTAAGCAATCAGCAACTGGTACGATCAAACAGCTGGGTTGGGAGTCATTGGAGGACAGAAGGCGGGTGAAAAGAGTATTTGAATTGTACAGTGCTTATAATCTCAATGACGCATGGATGGATATTTGTAGAAGAATTAAGAGTTGTTCATGAAAGGGAAACCATAAGCTGCCACTTGATTCCAATTCAAAGGGAGTGGGATTTTAACAATTTTTCTAAAAACAATTAAGGGTTTTAAAGTCGGAATTCGTAAAGGGAACAGGTAGGGGAATGGTGAAAAATCATGTCATGAGAAGGTGGGGGTATAGGGATAGTGCCACTGGAGCTAGTGTTCTTCGTCACAATTGACATTAAAATTTAAAAAAAAATATCATTTGAATTTTTTTCGATGTTTTGTACTAATAACGTGTCCAGTACAATTTGGTGTTTGTGATTGTGTGACTGCATGTTTCTGACACGAAATAAATAAATAAACTAATAACGTGGTAGGGTCTTCTGCAAAGGATACGATATTTTAAGTGCTACGAGTATCTGATGCGAATGAGAGAGATCTTTTGTGTATTAGGAACAGCAGATGCATAAGAATTGAACCAATAGGAACACCATTTGTAAGTCGCTTATAACTTCACCTTTATTTACCTAGAGACAATTTGAACCAAAGTTCTGACCTGCCGCTTAAGTAAGGCCATAGGTACTAAACTTCCTGTAGCACAACAGTAATGTCATTTATCAAAGTTAATCCAATGATCGGCGCAATCAATGGATTATACAAGGTTCCTACGGATGTAGTTTCTTATGCATTTCTGTGGAAACAAGATGTATTGTCATTAAATGTTCGATTCCCAGATTTAAATGTACGGATTGCAGTTTGATTTTTCATCCGTTTCTTTCTTTTTTTCTGTCTGTTTGCCTTAAATAATTTTGCTCTGATGAAACTCGGATGCTTTATATTCATACTTATTTTACAAGATGACAAATGGAAAAAAATCGTGATTCGTTACTGTTCGTCAATCATCTATAATCGTAAATACGACAATTAGGCATAATCATATCGGTCCTTAGTTTCGCCTTATGAAATTAACCTATTGTTTTTTATTTATTTCTGTATTTAAATGTCTGTCTTTTATACATAGTTCTGTAATGCCAGATTGCTGATTTTGTTTCGTAATGATAATGTTTATGGTGAATGTTGTAGTCATAAACTTTAGAAGAATGAATACTGTAATAAAAACATCAGTAACACTTAAAAAACAATAACGAATAGTTAACTAATTCACTTTGTTTATGCACAATAATTTTCATCATTCCAAATGTTCAGTTAGCAAGAATCATGTCACTCTTAACGGAAATTATAAATGTTTCCCTTGTCAATTTTCGATGAACTGTCAAGAAATAACACTTTTCTAGATTTCAATGATACTTCCCGATCTGGAACCAATTTCGATATCTTATACAAGTCTGTATGATGTTACCTTACTGAAATGTGACTATTTTGTCGGGTATGTACGGTAAATAAATCCCTCGGGAAAACAAAAAGCTACAACTTCGGAGCATTGGGCGGGCCTACGTCTTTATGTTTCATTTGTGTTATTTAAAATAATGTTAGTGGAGGAAGTGTTGTGACACCGGACGTCAAACCAGCTGCAACGCCAACGTCTCGGCACAAACTTATGCGTTGAAAAAGAAGCATGCGTTCGTCTTGAGAACCTCGACCTGTCATCAGACACATAAGCATGTTTTTTACAATTGGAGTGTTCGCCCGGAAGGGCTTGGCGTGCCGGAACTTTATTCGTGTCAGGTGGTGCGGACGCTTAATGTCTCCCCCTTCGAACACAAACACAACACTTAATTACTCACCCCATAAAAATGGGACTCAAATTAGAAACACCCTGCATATATTCTTACGATCTGCAGAAGGGGTGAGTTGTCCCAACGGGATCATCCTTTCGTAAGATACTGTTTCTAATCTCAATCCATTCTGATCCCGCTTGGAATAGTTCCTCCCCGGTATTTCATTGGAATGCTTGGATGGGTCCTTAAATTAGGCAGCGTCTTATTAGTCCCAGCCTTTAATTCTTGACTGTAAGTATCTCGATGTTCTGAAGAAGCAGCGAAACGAAAACGCGCACTAATATTTCTGAATGCAATATCACAAAAGTTTAATTCTCTTTTAAAATTCTTCACGTACAAAAATACGAAGAAAGTACTAAAATCTCAATCACTAACATTTTCTCTATAGCAAATGATCTTAAATTTTTAGGAATAGTGTCTTAGAATTTTTAGTGTTCGATTTTCCTTGTGAATGCCACATTTCTGTTTACTCAGATGGCGTCTAAGTATCGTTACCCGCTGTAAATCCGCGATTTTTTTTCTGAGAGATGACTGTTAGTCTGTGAAATGTGTAACTTTTTGCGGTCAAAATTCGTGACTGTCTCAGCATACGTCGAGATGAAGCCAATTTTAACCCCTAGATTTCACATGGTCTAGATTTTGTATAAGTATTTTCGTATATTAGACTGTCTTCTTTCAAATTTATTTAAGTCTCAGTGTGACATCCATTGTTATAATACTATGGATGATTGCAAATCATTGTCAATCGTACGGAAAGGTATAAAGTTTCTGGTTCTTTTTTATTCTATATAGGCAGATGAACCAAGAGTTACGTCACTTTGGTAGAATCATAAATCCATGAGAATTGTTGTTCTACTGTTGTAAAGTGAAGAGCATAAGGTTATTGCGAGACATTGCCTGAAGTTACCACATCAATTTTTAAAATTTACAGAATTATTTTTTATCATTTCACTCATAATCGTTGAGGAAAATTAACTCAATAGTCCTCGTCATTTACTTTCAGAATATAGCTTTATATGTACATAAACTTGTTAATGACACCTTGTAAGGAAAAAGTATAGCTCCGCAAATTTTTAATACCTTAAAAAGAGTTCCGTCTATTTAAGTCACAACTTTTTGCACTCATCTGTGTGTTAATGATAAACGTTTCTGTACGCTAATGTTCATTTAGTAATGAAACGTTTCGTGACAAGGAATATTCTATGTAATGACAATTTGATCCCACATAAATTTCAATTTTTCGGCTTCAGCCTTAATGTACGTTATTTAGTTATCAGCAGTTATTATGGTCAGCAAATTTTCTATAATAACTAACATGAAATTTTACAAAATTGGCAATAGACGTGAATAAACTGTGCAGTTAGAAAATATATCAATTTTATAAAGTCATTGTTAGCTATTACCCGTGCTCTAATTAATGTTTTTTCCTCATATACTAAATTTTCATATTTTCTGGGTTAGTTTAGACCAAAAGTTTCTTATGTTCTGACTTCGTTTTGGGCTTTCCTGTGCTTGAGTTGTCTGGTAAAATCTACGAATACTAAGTCTCGGTGTTTAATCAAAACATATGTCATCTCTTCGTCTCTGAAGAACATTGCATCATATGAAACACCAATTAAGCTATAGATACCTTACACAGGGGAAGTCACAAACGTTACTCCCACCGCAACTACAGTAAGCTGCATTAATTTCTTAGTTTTGATAATTTATTTCTTAAATGATTTGTACAGATACATTTGTTAATAAAATATTTTGCTATCATCAAAATTCATTGTTGCTATCATCTAAAAGAAACAGCAATTATGCGTTGAAAGAGTACACCAATGCACAAATATTCGATCCCTTATACTACTGTAAATTATGTCCAGCGTATTTCGAAAATAATCTACAAAAGCTCGAGCGTATTAGCGTACACCATACTAACTGGAGTTATAATTTTCGAACACGTACTGTATTTTGCTGTGGTTACCAGAAGGAGTTTCCTCGTTTGGATAAGCTGACATATGATTACCCTGACGTACAGCGAACTCATAAGAGCCGAGGGGAAGTTTCTGATAAGGAAAAAGATGAAAATTAGCCACGAACTTTATTAACAAGAGATCGATTAGAATGATTTCGCAATAAAATGAGGCCTGAAATCTGAATGACCATAGAAAGAATCCTGTCTGAAACGAAATCTTTCAGGGTTTCTGGGGTTAATGCTCATGACAGCAGAAACAAATGAGAAATTACAACCGAGAATGGTGGGTGAACGGTATCGCTCTGGCCTCGCATTCGAGAGAACGCGGCTATTCAGATTTGATTTCCCATGGTTTCGCAAAATCACTACATGCGAATACCAGGATGGTTCCTGGAAAATGCGATGGTCGAATTCCTTCCCGTTCCTAGTCGCTAGTCCTTTCCCACCTCTAATGACCTCGACGTCGACGGAGCGTAAAGCCATAAGCAAAAAAAGAACTTACAGTATTTGCAAAACAATATGTAGGAGTGTCATGTGTTTCGAGTTTTGTCAATACACAGATCTCTCCATAATACAATAGACGTTTCAGTTCAGTGTAGAACAATTTTCTCAATGGTTTCAGTTAGTGAGTATATCTGAAACTGCGGAATAATCTTCCTCAAAATTACACTGTTAATACGTTTCTCACTCCTAGTCATAACTTTCTAGAGGGCACGTTTCCTAAATTATAAAAACATTTTGATGTACATGATGACATTTCAGAAGTTCTGAAACATCTTTTTATCGTGTTCTTGATAGTTACGGCACCATAACATAAAAATACTCGACCCACTAAAGTCTTGGCTGATTCAAGTCAATAACCACAACGCATTCACGGATCATATAGGCTAATCATACTGGTTTCAACCGTAATTTCTTCAAATTTTGTTGTAAACTAAACATTTATGGATATCTGTTAGAATATGTAATTAAAAGTATAAACCATTCGAAACCTCAGGCGGAGCTTTGATTCTATCACGAAGTGGTTCCCAAAATTGCCATTGAAGATAACAGTAAAAAATCCTTCGAGTAGTGAGCGTCGAATATGAACGTCTATACAAGTTGAATGAAAGGCGGCGCATTATGTGACAGGTTATAGCGTGTGACCTGAAATGAACAATTTTCCATGTTACTTTGTGGTTAAGCCGCCTCTGGCATTCAATTATAGCCGAAAATAATTTAAACGCATTCTGAATTTTGCTCGTAAAGATAAAAGCTGATAAGATTAACGAAATGAGACACCATGGAGGCACTAAACGTATTGTTTCCTTCGCTTTTAGGGATAGAATAAACACGAGAAGACGCTACACCGACAGGTGAAGTAACTTTAATTAACAACAAAGCGTAACTGCAATCACAGCAAAGCGATACGTGATATGCAGGTAAAACACTTTTATGTCTTGAAATAAATTTTGAGTTACGTACAAACATGAAAGGCAAGATGTAACAATATTATTTAGGAAGAAAAACTATTTATAGGAATTATCTACATTTGATGCGTTTTATTGTTTCACCAGTACCTACGGTACCTTTGCTACTTAAAATACCTTTGCTTTTAATCGTCTATTATATTTCCTTATTGTTTTAATTGATGTAAACGTCGCAGAGACATTGAAGAAAACCCTCTGTAATAGAAACATATAAACAAACGTTATTAGGTCATAAGTTCAACCCTTCAGTCGTAGATCAAAAAGAAATCCGAATTTGATCATACTCACATACTTCGTTTCAAAAATATTAAAAAATATTCGAGAAGCTGTTAAAATTTATTATCAGTTAAAATTTGATCATATAGTGTGCAGTCAGCGTAAAAACAATAACTTGCTCTCAGAGAAAACGGTATGATACATTACCTGTGAGAAACCAGAAGAAAAAATCATCCATAAGACTGAAGTTAAGAATTATTATTCTCGGTAACTAGCTGAGTGAGCAGTTCGGCGATCGGAACCTCTGTCGCCATCTTCTGGTGGAGTTATCCAGTTCGTCTGAGTGGTTCAAAAAAACTTTCCTTTCTCATAAACTGTGCTTTCCAAGCAGCAGATTGATTGTGCTGTGATTTTTTGTTTGCTTTAGTATCAGAAATAATAGAACTCACTGACTGGATCGTCGTGTCGTCATTTTTTTCTTTCGGGATTAATGGCTCGTCTAAGTCATTAGAGTCAGAAAAGAATGGAGGCAGAAGTGCGGCGGGAAGAAATTCTGCCATCGCTTTTTGAAACATTCACCTAGAATGATTTCAGTGATTTAAGGAAAGCATGCGAAACGGAAATCTGGATAGCCGGACGGAGATTTGAACCCGCGTCCTTCCGAATACCAGTTTTTAGAGTTACCACTGTTCACCCACCGGCCTCGACAACCAAAATGAATAAAAATTTGAACGCAGTTACAATAAAAACACAAATCTAGCGTTTGAGAATCTGTATCGTTTCGAGCCATTTGATATTAAAGACTATTTAATGCAGAAGACAAGTGGGGACCTACGTTAATGATTTTCTATTCCTAACCGTAGTCAGATCCATAGTTATGGCCGTTTCATTTTGCGGAAACAATGTTCAACGGCTGAGTCCTTCCCAGTTCATGTGACACAAATTCATACCTGTTCATTAAAATGTCTCACAGACAGGAACCTGCCACTCCTAACATATTCAGAAGGCTTCAGGAAAATACAAACCGCAAGAATCTGTTCGAAAATCGAAACTGAAATTTCTAAACTCCTGGCAAAATTTTGTTTCAGTTTTTTACGTTTAAAAGCGCAATGTCAGCAAATATCACAGAAGATATATATGTTTAAAAAATTTAAGATCACACTATGACGCCCACAAACATAGTCGTAAAATACCACACACATAGCGGAAAATCTCGTTAAATTCAAATTTAGAGAATTGAAACACTTTTTACACACTATTGTGAAAACATAATGAGCAGATATTTTTATTTTCTCGTTTGGGACTGCTAGGGTACTGCTTATCGTAAAACAACAGTTGTTGTGGTAGAAACCAAAACTAACTGTTCTATTCCATTGCCACTTCTTTCTTATTTTGAAATTAATTAATGGAGGTACGTTCGCTGTGCAACTGCGTAAGTGAAACCAAACTGAATTTATTACAGCAAATTAAACACATTATTTCGACGTTTTACCAGGTATTGCTGGTGGCTCCATCCATGTTCAAAAAAGAATTTCGGGAGGACGTGGGTTCGAGTACCCGCCCGGCCATTCAGATTTGGGTTTTACATGGTTTCTCCAAATCACTCCAGGCGAATGCCGGGATGGTTCCTTTAAAAAGCCATTGCCGAATTCCTTCTCGTTCCTTGCCCAATCCTTTCCCGCCTCTAATGACCTCGATGTCGACAAGGCGTAAAGCGATAAGGAAAAAAAAATAAAAAGGGAATTGGCCACTATCGGTTTCTCGACGAATTTACTAACATTTCATAATAACTGTGCATTTTTATTGAAAAGATGTACGTAAAATTTTTAACGCACTCCAGCACACAACGAAGCAAATTTGAATTTCGCGCATTGAATCCAGTTTAAAATTTAATTCAAAGCATAATCATTCCAACCATAAAAACAGTGTCGAATTCACTTCAGTATTTTCTACTGGTTGCCGGAACAAACAGGCAAATAAACGAAACACAAATTTTTTGACTTGATCCCAGTCCTTCTGTCGGGCCGCTGAGATGGAGTCCTAAGTTTATACTAAAAACATCAAATTACGTGGTTCAGTTAGCATTTAACTTCCAAAAAAAAATGGACTACAGCTTTTATCTTCCTCTCTTCTCAAATAGAAACTCGATTAAATGGCACAGATTTGTGAGTTTCCAAACATCGTTTGAGATTCAAAGTTAAAAAAAAAAAAAAAAAAAAAAAAAAAAAAAAAAAAAAAAAAAAAAAAAAAAAAAAAAAAAAAAAAAAAAAAACCTTGGAGAGTATTCACGACATAAACACGCAGAATATTGAATTTTCAGGATCGAAGATTGGTGTTGACATTTCTTCTCAAATTTAATGCCAAAATTTGGAATGAAATGTGGAGCCCCACCTTTTTCAGTCCCACAAGATGAGCCTCGGAATACCGAACAGTAAACTTTTTACGATCTTTAATACACTGCTAATGTATTAAAACACGGGATCTATTCCATGGTTGTCGCATCGGAAATGAGTAGGATGAAATTTGACTCGGTCTCAGCAACCATACCTTACACGAAATATGTGCAAACTGCTACAAAGGATGCATTTACGAGTTGTAGGAGGAAGAGGAGAATTACCTTTCTACATTAAGAGAAATCTTGTTGCAAGAAGTGTCCTGGCTAACATGGAGGGTGTACCGCTCCATATAAATCTCTCGGGGAAACGTAGTTGGCGTCAGTATTGTTAGTGCTGGCGTAATGACTATCATGATGCGAGCAGTGTGGGTGAGAGAAGAAGCCTACTCAGGCCTAAACCCAAAGACAGTCCGCCAAGCTTAACGTCCCCATTTGACGGACGAATTACCATCACCACTTTCATATTATTCATCTCCATATGCACAATCTCGTTACTAGTAACCGTGTACCATACCATCTCTGGAAATATGCTGACCAACACTCTAGGAGTCGAATCAACTTTTTCTGATGCTTCTGGCTTTACGCCCCTTGACATCGTGATCATTCGAGGCGGTTAGGGACTGGGGCAAGGAACGGGAAGGAATTCGGCCAAGGCCTTTTGAAAGATCCACCCCGGCACTCACCTGGAGTGATTTGGGGAAACAATGGAAAATCCAAAGCTGCATGGACGGAGATTCGATCTCGCGTCCTCCCGCCAGAATCAACTTCTATCGAGCACCGCAATCTGCGTTGTCGTCTCATAATATTTCCAGTAAAGTAACTCTTCGATTCAAATTTCATTTCAACACTGCACTTCTCTAATTTAACTTTGCTTACTGTCTTAGAATGAGGAAATCTTCCGATATTTTTTTGAAAGGACTGTGACTCTTCAATTCCTTTATTATAAAATGCTGCGGGATGCATCGAACAATCTTATTTCCAGTAGTCTGGAGTATAAATGCTATTTACGAGCGTTATTTTCAACTTTTCAAACATTATATTTCGTTGATAATACGAACGGAGTTATTTGAAATAACCTCTCTGTGATGAATTAATGAGATTGTAACGTACCACGTCTGTACGATTGAAATATATGCCATTTTTCCGATTTCGATGGCAAATTCAGACTGGTGCGAGAAGGTAAGGGGGTATTCATAAATTACGTGAGGCGTTTTTCCGGTTTTCCGGACCCCACCCCCCACCCCACCCCTCTCGTGAGATCTGGTCCGTGAGACACCCTCCCCCTAGAAATCGCCCTCGCAACTTTTTTTTTTAGGCCTCACCCTTGCAAAGCCAACCTCACGTGAGATTTCCGTTGAACCCTTGGTGAGATTTCACCTCACGTAATTTATGGACGCCCCCTAGATAACCAGGAAAAAAATGTTAAAATCGTGTTGGTTCACATGTCCAGCCGTCACGGTCTACTTGGAGGCTTATCTCTGTAAGGGCATCCGGCACAGTCAAAAGCGAAAATAGATCCTTCCGCGAAACTGTGGGCGTAGTCGACCTGCAGGCTCCCTTTCCTGTCTCAAATCTGTGAACGGCACAAAGGAGAAAATACAAAAACCCATTGTCAAGAAGCTTACATAATTCTCATACACTGGTATACTGACCTACGTTAGATCGCTGTAATACTTGGGACGTAGACAAGAGGTGAGATCTTAACAAAAATAACGAAGGTCCCAATTCTTTTATTTTACCGAGTGTCGCGTATTCAAACACTTACCACTATTCTACGGATCACTCGTCACAAACTATTCAAGGTAGACTAGAATAGCGTTTACAAGATCACTAAATTGGGGATGCAAGAGGGTGATTTAAACCTTAACTGTTATTCATTATATATGTCATAACTGTTACTGAAATAAAAAGAGAAATATGTTAAATCCGCAATAGGAGCGAGAGAAATCTTGGCTTCTATGAATTTGTAAGATTTATAAAGCAACACAATTAAGGTATGTACATGGGTAAAAATTTTACTATCTACTTTACTAAAACACGGCATACCTAATGGCCAAGTAGCATGATATTTATTTTTATTTTAAATCAACAATCCATAATAATTCTGTTTCAGAATGTGAATACACACTGTAGAGGGCAGACTTGGATCAGAACATGATCTCATAACTTTCTTTTCACTAAGCAACTACGAGTTTAGGTTCCATTTTTGCAAAAATTGTTTTATTGTGTGATATATTTTTTTTTTATAAACCACCATGCGTGGTGGGTGAGCGGTACTCTCTGGCCTGGCATTCTGGAGGACGCGGGTTCGAATCCCCGTCCAGGCATCCAGATTTGAGTTTTCCATGGTTTCGCCAGATCACACCAGGCGAATGCCGGGATGCTTCCTTCAAAAGGCCATGGCCGAATTCCTTCCCGTTTCTTGCCCCAGTACCATCCCGCCTCAAATGACCACGACGTCAACGAGGCGTAAAACCATAAGCAAAAAAAAAAGTTTTCGTTTGGTGTTGCCATTCGATAAATGCAGGGAAAAGCCCTGCATTTATACTGTTGTGAGGGTGAACCATATACGTGAACTATATTACCTGTTTATATGACACGAGAGTAAAATTTAATACATTAGTTTAGCTCAGTAGTACTTTGCGCCAAATAAAGATATTAGTGTAGAAAGCGATTTCACTTTTCAGGTAGAAAAGGAATAAATATAGGGAAATTCACCAATTTTAGATTATTCTTAGGATTTGGAGATAAAGCTATATCTGTGTATAAAATTTCAACTTTCTGGGAATAAGGGGAGTTCTTTAGATTTTTTTATGATCTTCAGTGAGTTCTTGAATAACAAAATCAGTGAAATTTGTGTATGAATAATTTCCAAGCTAATTACAGGAACGTAACAAAATTAGAAGTGTTCAATAAGCTTGCAGATATATTTGCGTCATAGAAATTTGAGATATATAGCGTCATCCTGGCAGAAGATTTTGAAGTACAAATATAGCTCGAATCACTTCAAGAAAATGGTAGGTAGTGCCGCCGTTTACTCGACTTGGAGGGAGCAATGCCATTGCGCCCAGACAGTATGATCATGCTTACACTGGCTGAGTCTGTTTGTACACAACCCCTTCATTATCCTCTGTCTTCCCACAAACTCTCCATCATAACCTTGATCCCGTCCTCTCTTCTTTTCAGCACACCCTCTTCCACTCCTCTCATTCATCTACTCCTTGAACTTCCTCAGGTCGTTAATCTTGTATTTTCATTTCATATATTTTACTTGGTATTCTATGTTCACCAATTCTCTTAATATGTCCAAATCATTTAAAACTTGCCTACTCTATGCTTTTCTGTTGGGGTTCTTCGTTCACCTTTTGGTTCATTATCCTTACCTTCCTTGTAAGCCCTATTCTGGTTCGGAGGAATGTTACTAGTATTCCGCTTCTTCAATGTCCAGGTTTTGGCAGTATCATAGTACGCACTATAAATTATTCACAAACACCCTTGTTCCATATCAGACTTCTCATACGTTTTAAAATGTTTCTGCCTGACTCCCTCATTCGCTTATGTCTACAATGTAACTTCAACCTCAACACTTCCCAAAAATTTAAAACTATTCACTTTTACCCTGATTAGCCTTTCCATTTTTCTGGCTGTGAGTATATACTCACTTTTCTTTGTACTGAAGTTCATGCCATATATTGACCCCTGGCTATTCTCTGTCTGCCGTCGGATGTCCTCTTCATTACTCTCCCAAATCATTAGATCATCTACAAAAGCCTTGAACATTATGTTTTCTTCACCCATTCTTCCTGCCATATCTGCATGAGTTCATCCATGAACAAGATAAAAAGTGGTGGTAACGTGGCACTTATTTTAATCCATTCCTTTGTTCCAACGAGTTTCATTTTCCTCCCCCTACTGTCATATAGCTCAATTTCCTTATAGTTATTTTTTCTTTGTGTTCCCTAGCTTCCTAAGCCTTTCTCCTGCGTACGCAATCATAAGCTTCCTCTTTTTTTTTTTTTTTTTTGCTTATGGCTTTACGACTCGTCAACTAGAGGGTCATTAGGAGCGGGAAAGGACTGGGGACAAGGAACTGGAAGTAATTCGGCCATGGCCTTCTTAAGGAAACATCCCTGCATTCACCTGGAGTGATTTGGGGAAACCATGGAAAAACCAAATCTGGATGCCCGGACGAGGATAAGCTTTCTCAGTATGCAGGAAGACCAACAGTAGAATCTCCCACTTTTCTTTCAGCTATCTCATTGCTGTCTACTGATGATTAGCGTAAGATTTATATTTGTAAAAAAACTGTAACCAGGAAAAAGTCTGTATATCTAGGCTTTTTTAATAAATTAGCTAGGGGTATTATCAATAAACCACAGAGATGAAATTAACTGGTTATTAAATTTTTGTCTGTCTGTCTGCGTTTTGATGACACAAATACTACTGGTCGGATGTATACATGGTTTCGTTTAATGTACAGCCTATGGTCTCGCAGGTAAAATAGGGCGCGTATCATTTTAATGTGACGTCGAAAATATGATAAATTTAAAAAACAATAATGTCAAATTTTCATTGAACTGGATCCAGGCTAATCCTACTGGTTGGATTTTGATGGTGTTGTGATGAATGATTAGTCAGTGGTCCCACGGGCAAAATAGGGTATTTTTCAATTTAATGTGACATCGTAAAGTAATAAGTTTAAGATAATTTTCGTTGAATTCCATTCGAGCAAAAATTACTGGTCGAATTTCTATGGGGTTTCGATTAATTCACAGCCCACGGTGACGTTTGATATTGATGTGATGTCGAAAAGGTACAATTCTTGTTTCAACACCATTCGAAAATAAAAATTCGATTAATGTACAGCCCATCGCCATGCGGATAAAAGAGGGTATGTTTTTTCATAACACGACATCGAAAAATTAGAAATTTAGTATAATATTGCACTGAACATGATTCACGCTACATACTTTTTGGACTTTGATGTAGTTTGGGGCAATGCACAATCCGTGGCAACGTGTGTAAAATAGAGTATATTTCATTTCGATGCGATATTGAAAAGCTATATTAAGGGTATGTGATAGACTGTAATAGCCACTTCCAACCAAATATCAACCTCTCCTTCACGTGGTGAACGGACGAGGCTCCGTAGACTGAAGGATTCCCGGCATAAGGAGTCACCCACTGCTTGCTAACGGGCTCCTAAACGAGGATGGAAGAGCGAGGAGTGATCCAGGGCACCCTCTTGCCCTTGGGATTGCAAATGGCACTCAAAGGAGGATGAATCTGAAATGATCAACGGCACGAGGATGCAGAAGGCAACGGGAACCCACTACATTAAAGACCCTAAGGGTATCCTGAGGCCATGAAATCCTCTCAAATTACATAAAGTATGATGGCTTCTTCCTGAGTAAATTATTCCGGAGCTAAAATAGTCCCCCAGTCGGATCTCAGGGAGGAGTCATCAGAATGGATAGAAACATTCTACGAATCGGAGCGTTGAATGTTAGAAGTCTGAATAGGGCAGATAGATTAAAAAACTTAAAAAGAAAGATAGAAAGACTTAAATTAGATGTCGTTGGGATTAGTGAGATTAAAAGGAAAGATGCACAGGATTTCTGGTCTGGGGAACACAGGATAATTAGCACACAAGCTGTCAGTGGAGTTACTGGTGTAGGATTTGTAATGAACAAGCAAGTAGATAAAGTGGTGTGTTATTACGAACAGCTTAGTGACGGGATTATTTTGATGAGGTTCGAAATTAAGACCACCACAACCACGTTAGTACAAGTGTATATACCAACGTCACAGGAAGATAATGAAGAAACAGAGGAATTAAACCAATATGTGAAGAGGGAGGAAAATCTAATAATCATGGGTGATTGGAATGCGGTTGTCGGAGAAGGAAAAGAGGGGAATAGTGTAGAAAGTTTAGGTCTACGTGAAGTAAATGAGCGAGGAAGCAGGTTGTTAGCATTTTGTGAAAGATTTAAACTAGTTGTGGCGTAGAGACTATTTAAGGCTCATCCAAGAAGGATATACACCTGGAAACGTCCAGGGGATACAGGTAGATATCAGCTAGATTATATCATGGCCAAACAAACATTCCTGAATCAAGTTCTAGACTGTAAAGCATACACATAGACATACAAAGACTATTACCATAATCTGATAGTTATGAAGTGCAGGCTGAAATTCAAGAGAATAAAGAAGCAGTACCGAGAGTGGTGGCGTAACGGCTAGCGTTCTGGCCTCACATTCGGGTGGACGGTGATTCAAATCCCCGTCCGGGCATCCAGATTTGGGTTTTCCATGGTTTCCCAAATCACTCCGGGCAAATGCCGGGATGTTTCCTTCAAAAGGCCATGGCCGAATTCCTTCCCATTCCTTGCCCCCCATCCTTTCCCGTCTCTAAAGACCTCGCTGTTAAGAGACGTTAAGCAGTTAAAAGAAAAAAAAGCTGTACAAACAGAACAGACTGGAAGTGAATAAAATGAAAATATCTAACATAAGAGAAAAATTTGCAGAAACGGTAGAATTGTATCTAAGACGTAACTCTGAAAAGACCTCAACTGGGGACGAATGGAATGCATTGAAGAAAGAAATAATGAAAGCTGATAAAGAAACATTAAGCTTTAAGGAACAAGCCGCCCGAAAACTTAGGATAAAAGAAGAAATTTTGGACCTAGCGTGATGGTGTAACGGCTAGCGTTCTGGCCTCGCATTCGGGAGGACGGCGGTTTGAATCGCCGTCCGGGCATCCATATTTGGGTTTTCCATGGTTTCCCAAATCACTCCAGGCAAATGCCGGGATGCTTCCTTCAAACGTCCATGGCCGAATTCCTTCCCATTCCTTGCCTCCCATCCTTTTCCGTCTCTAAAGACCTCGCTGTTAGAGAGACGTTAAGCAAATTAAAAAAAAAAAAGAAAGAACGAAATCTTGGAGTTGATGGATCGGAGAAGAAGTCACAAAAATACTCAGGATGAAGCAGGAAGAGAGGAATACAGACAATTTAGAAATCAAATAAACAGGAAATGGAAAGAAGCAAAAATAAATGTCTGCAAGAGAAGTGTGATGAAATAGAAAAGGAAATGGTCGTAGGGAAAGTAGATGTGGCATATAGGAAAACCAAACAAAATTTTGGAGAAACGAACAAAACATGTAATAACATTAAAGCTGCCAATAGGAAACCTCTTTCAAGCTCAGAAGACAGAGCTTACTCATGGAAGGAATGCATTGAGAAACTGTGTAATGGGCATGGCTTGAACAACAGTGTAATAGAAAAGGAAGGCGATGTCGACATTGATGATTTAGGAGATCCTGATAGAGCTTTAAATTACTTAAAATCAAATAAGCCAGTTGGAACTGAGGAATTGGAAACAGGAGATATTCCAACTGAATTTAATATATCTTCATTTTTTCAAAGAAAACACAATACGACAAATATGAGAATTATCGCACTATAAGTCCAACTACACATGCTTCAAAATTACTGACCAGAATAACATACAGTAGAATGGAAAGGATTGTCGAAGAGATAGTAGGTGGAGATCAGTTTGGGTTTAGGAAAAACCGCGGCACAAGAGAAGCGATTCTGGCTTTAAGATTAATACTTGTACGGCGGATCAAGAAAAACAAAGATATTTGTGTGGCGTTTGTTGAGTTAGAAAAAGCTTTTGATAATGTTACGTGGAACAAGATGTTAAAAATTTTAAAGAAGTTAGGTCTAAAATATCGAGAAAGAAGAATACAAAATATATAAGAATCAAGTTCCTATCATAAAAGTAGAGATTCGTAAAGACATGCATCAGTTAAAAAGGGTGTGAGACAAGGTTGTAGTCTATCCACATTAATATTCACCTTGTATGTAGAAGAAGCAATAAGGGAAGTGAAAGAAAAATTTGCATGTGGAATAAGAGTCCAAGGAGAAAAAAATCAGCGTGCTACGATTTGTCTTGATAGCTGAAAAGGCTGAAGATATTGAGAAGTTACTGAACGGCATGAACAAAATACTGAATGTAGTGTTTGGACTAAATATAAATCAAAGCAAGACAAAAGTGATTAAATGTACCAGAAACGATACCAATAATAGCAGATTAAATATTAAAACAGGATCGGATGCGATAGAAGTAGTAAGTGAATTCTGCTACTTAGGATAGCCGAAGCAGGAATGATGTTAAAAGTAGAACAGCAATAGGGAATATAGTCTTCATGAAAAAGAGGAATCTTTTAGTCTCAGATATTGGTCTAGGACTTAGACAGAACTTTTTAAAACCTTATGTGTGGAACACAGCATTTTATAATAGCAAAGCATGGACTTTAGAAATACCAGAAAAAAAAGAAAAATTGAAGCATTTGAAATGTGGTGCTACTGAAGGATGCTGAAAATTAGGTGTACAGATAAATTACGAAATGAACGAGTTTTGGAAATGATTGGTGAGAAAAGAAGTTTGTGGAAAAGTGTTACAGATTTGCCATAATAGTATTTTAATGGGGTTTCGATTAATGTGCAGTCTGTGGTCCCGCAGGTAAAATAGTTTATTTTTCATTTCGATTTTAGGTCGAAAAATTTAAGATAATTGAATGTGATGCATATAATACTCGTCGACGTTGAGGTACTGGGGCAAGGGCCTGGAAGAATTCGGCCGTGCCTTTTGAAGAAGTCTTCCCGGCATTCCCTCGAGTGATTTGGGTAAACCATGGCAAATCCAATTCTGGATTGCCGAGCAAGGATTAGAACCTACATCCTTCCGAATGCGAGGCCAGAGCATTGCTGCTCATCTTCCATGCTCGGTGAGGTTTAATGGAATTTCAATACATGTATATTCTGTGATACTGCCTGTAAAATACTCAAATTTCATTTTTATGTGATGTCATAAAACCAATAAATTTAAGATAATTTTTTTCCGTGGCCGCGATTTACGAAAAAACTACGTCAGATTTATATTGGGTTTGGTTAATGTAGAGCCCATAGATCCGCCGGTAAACCAGGTTATATTTGATTTTTATGTGTTGTAAAAAAGCAGTGGATTTTTTTAAAAAAATGTGTCCACATACAAGCATCTGTTTAAAGGTAAGTTACTTCTTGCAGTCGAAATGTTGTTAGAGATTTCATAGTGCGGCATTATATTATTCGAAACATTGAAATTACAGTTTGTTTTCGAGATCGTTGAAGAAAAACATTTTGTGATCAGTGAAACACACGGGTCGTGGTTCATATAGTTGGCTTTAGAGAGTCTACTTCTTTGAATGCCGTACCTTTGTCCTAGAGTAGGCGGTTACCATTATGGGAGTGTTTACCCCTCCATGGTAACGTCCTGTGGAAATGGAACTTGGGTGGTATCCTGTTGCTTTACCCCGTGTGACAGTGTGTATGACTGTGATAGTGTGTGTGTGTGATCTGTGTAGGGTGTAAAACTTTGCCAGCCCACTCAGGCCTAATCTTCCGAAAGGCATCTGGAGCCGCCAAGCTTAACGCCCCCATCCGGCGGACGAATTACCGTCAACAGTGTCTTCCATACGCACTGCGGAAAGGTTTGGGGTTTAACCTAGGACTATGGTGCATGGGAATCGCTACCCTGCCGGCCAAGTCCCGATGTTGAAAATTTCTTGCACCAGCAGGACTGGAACCAGCTAACCCCGTGTCAGCTCCATGGAGCCGCAACCCTCTAAGCCAGCGGGGAGGGCAGTTTTTAAAAGAGTAGGGTGCATAATAATAGTTCACGCGAACGAAGTAGCGGACTACTGTTAGTAAATACATAAAATCCTACTGTCGTTTCCAAAGAACGCTGCAAGGGTAAATGAATGTAGGCAGTAGCTTGTTAGTATATCCGTGCGGAAGTTGCGTTGTCTGTATATCAGATTTCATCAGCGTATCTACTGATCAAGTATTTAACATTCTTGCAAGGACTTTTACTAAATGCGAGACCCTTCTGTGCAACTACTATACGAACCCCACACAAAACTGTAATGGTCGATGTGCCTCTAAGAGTAAATTCTCAAATTATTGTCTCATTTTACCGATAACTTTGGATTCAATTCACTATTCCTTAGTAAAACAGAAAGCGAAACATTAAGAAATGGATCTTTATATAATAAACACTTAATCTCACATATTCATAATATCTACTTAAGTCGTTGATTTTACGAAAAGTTGTCTCCGTAACAAACGTCAAACCAGAAATAGTGTCCGTTATCGCAGCTCCAAACCGACAACATCCTTCTAAACCTTCAAATTGAAACCTCCAGAATTTAAAAATAAGACTTGATAGCATAAACCAACGCGAAAACAAATTAAAAACGTCACTGAACTACAGATTAAATACAGTAAGTATCATATTGTTCGTATTGGCTATTTCCCAGCTTATTAGCTTCCAGACTGCACTGATATATCGTAGAGGTTTCACACCAGAAAGTACTGTGTAGCTATAGAAAGTTCGGAGTCCTAGAACAATGGCCATCCTAGTAAAGATTTTACTTAGTTTTTCTAGATGACGCCAGATAGTTCCCTGAAATAATACATCCACAAAACTTTGCATGATTGATTTGACACACTTCTGGCAAACTCGTAAAATAACAGAAAGACCGAATATTAATTGTAATAATGGCGAGCAACTCTAAACAGACTCTCCCTGAGAGAGTCAAACTGATTCTAATATTTCGGCTTACTAATAATTTTAATTACAAAGTAACGGAAATCTGTCACTTCATCTACGGCATCTGTCCCAATTTTGACATTTAATGTACTATTTTTCACCATTTCTGTCGAACTTGATAATTTTGTTTTACTACTTTTCAGGAGCAACGTACCTACATAAAAATATTTTGCAATTCAAAACCTTGTGTTCTACCAAGAGTGAATGCAAAAAAGTGGAATATATCACTTTTTTATCCAATATATCACGGTGGAGTATAGAAACACCGGTAAATAGAAATCTAAGGAATATTATGGAACAGTTTAACAAGCTGTTTCATCCTGTTGACCTCTTCTCCCGGCTGGGCAAGGCGGCAGGAGCGCAGCAACTTCATTCTAGTGCCAAGGTCGTGGAATGGAATGCGGACCTCTTCCTCTGTCGCCAGCAGCCAGGGCATGAACAACTTACAAGTTCGCCTAAAAATTCTTGATGGAAATACAGTTAACTGTCAGGCCTTGCTGTCGCAGAACACGGGTTCGATTTCCCATATTTTGTTTTCCATGGTTTCCCGAAATCACTCGAGGCGAGTGACGTTATCACAGGCCATGGCCGAATTTCTTTCCATTCCTTGCCCTCAGTCCTTTCCTGCCTAAAATAACCTCGATACCTAAGAAACGTAAAGCCCTAAACAGAAATAAAAATGGTTGAAATGGCGCAACTCATTACCAGAAGCAAGTTTAACACCGAAAGGTGAACTAATAATTCTAACATAGTACAAAATTAACGCTTATACAATGTCCCGTCAAATATGAACTATCCTGCCCACTTAGCATAGGGGGGCGAGAGGGGTTAAGGCGTCTGACTGGAGATGGTAAGGTCTCAGGCTCGAATCTCTGTCTCAGCACGGATTTTCAGAAGCCCTTAACCCGCCCTTCAGCTCTGGCACAGCTTGATGTATAACATGAAGAACACCAGAACGATTCCGCGGTTGGGGTTCCGCGTTAATCCGTATGTACCCAGTAACCGGGAAGACTACCGGGTTGGGCTAGGAGGCTACGATAGGGGCGGACTGCGCAGCCGGTAGAATACCCAGTAATCAGGTCTTTACGAACACACGAGTTTGCTTTTAGCAAAGTGGGTAGAGCGCAAAGTGTTATTGGCTCGGGAGCAGCGCTGATTTTAACTAAGTGCTGTGCTGGTTTCACGGCTTGACGTCTTTGTTATCCATTACAACAAAACCATATGATAACATGAGATGTAAAGTTGATTGAGGAATAGAGGTACAAAAGTATAACTGGCAAAATTTCCGCAAAGGCCAAATGCCATTAATTAATTTTTAAATAAATAAATTAGAGTTTTTAAATTGGAGGGGGATACTTTATCGCTCGTTAATGTAACAACAGCGCTTAGTTAGTATAGCTGTACGCTTGTTTGCACAGTCGTTAGTTTACTTATGCGTAAACAGTAGTTCCTAATTTAACTCATAATCAACATCAAGCCGCAGACAAAATTACAAAGTCGAGACGAACGGCTCTCCGAAAAGATTACAAGATGACAAGAGGTTTGTCGAACAAAAAGGCGCAATATTCCACTCTACCACACACTGTTGCCACTGCAGTATCTCAATTGGAAGATCTACATCGGGCAGCAATGGATCACACACAAATAATTTTCACCATATTACTATCATTTGTATGGACTCCTTTTTACATTTTTTCTTTTCTTGCTTCTGGCTTTGCTCCTCGACAACGTGGAGATTATTAGGGGCGGCAAAGGACTGGGGCACGGAACGGGAAGGAATTCGGCCATGGCTTTTGAAGGAATCATCCCAGTATTCGCATGGAGTAATATGAGGAAACCATGGAAAACCCAAACCTGGATGGCTGGATTGGGATTCGAGCCCATATCCTCCAGAATACGAGGCTGGAGTGTTATTGCTCACCCAACACGCTCGGTTTGCATTCCTCAAAAAAAGATTTTTTCAATAAACTTTTTTCCAAAGACGAAGTGGTAGAAAAATTTGTGCACAATTTTTGGGAAAATTGAATTAAAAAAAAACAGCCTGTGCATTAGGAAAAAAAAAAAACCTGTACGCAATAGTGAACAGATGGAACATATTTCCACACAAACAAGTCATTATAACAGTACCACAAGATGAGAAATCCGTAATTAGGTAATGGCTTATTGTTGTTTTTTTTTAAATAAAAAAATAAAAGCAACGAACGTAGGTGCAATCTGAAAATTAGCTGCAATGTAAGTAATGTTTCTAAGGGTACGCTGATTCACAATGTTGACAGGACGATTTTTTAAAGAAAGTTTACAAGATATGAACATCAAGCTCTGAGATTTACGTTCTGCCAAAAAATGCGTCATTTGAACGTACCCATAAAGGCCTGTATTGAGGAACAATTCCGGAATTCATCGAGAGAGACTTGGGAATAAAACGTGTCAAGAGCCAGTCCAGTAACACGCAATGACCTTAAAATATACCTAGAAGGAAGTCGTCTGACGCAAAAACCAGTGCTGGATTATTCGTTAGATAGCGGACACGGTTGTGCCACTATTGCAATCGTTCATTTCACTCACATTTATTATTGGAAGATCAGGATTCAACGCACTCTGAATTAAAAACATTAATTCGAGACAAAGTAACCTCAACATAAAACTCTAGCTTCTTTTCCTCGTAACTTATAAACTACGTCAGAGGTAGAAATTTTTAGTTTTTGTCGTTTAAATAAAGTATGTGGTCGATATTGGAGACAAATTTCCAGTTCCTAGGTAATAGCGTTTCTGATAATAAGAATGGTTTAAAATTGGCAACCATGACAGCCTCTCATATCTTAATCCTCTTTCTAGTTGATGAGCTGTAAGCTTCTGTGCGCCACACGATATGGTAGACAAAAAATACGTCCTATAATTGCTTCCATGTAACCTCAAGTATATAATTTTATAGAAAACTAAATACGATTTTCGGTTTTGGGTCAAGGAAACAAAAAAAATTACAAAATTTGAAGGCTGATTTTATTCCGTATAAGAGGCGGAGACCTATGACAGATGGCACAGCAATAGAGCTCTACTTTTTCCTGTTGATACAAATCGCTAAGAAACGAATATACCTGTGATTTGAAACATGGTCGCATTAGTCAGCAGTTATTTTCAAGTGTGTGAAATATTGGTCTCATTTTACAGCCTCACTTGCTGCTACTTCTCAGATCTTTCAATCACACTAATAAATAACTATAGTAACAGTTACTTTATAGTGACCATCCCAACGGCATGCTGAGTTTAAACGGAACGCAAGACCCTGTTTACTGTATATAAGTGGAAATTCATTCCTTCATGTCAGAATTTGTCCGCATCAACCATTAGAAACTGAAATTCAGTATAATTGGTGTTATTGTTCAAATTTGAAAATGTTTACCTAGGTAGAAAATAGCTGCCCTAAAATGACTCAGAACTTAATGGCAATTTTGCACAAACAGTAAAATCACACCAAGTTCTCTACAATTCAACAACGTAGTGTAGGTTTCTTCACAGATGTTTCTTTCGAAGATACGTAACAGAATGGCACATGATTCCTAAATATGTATTCCTGACCAATCATGAGCTTTATAATTCTCAGTCTAGTTTTTGGCTCTATACGAGGCCGAGAAGAGAGGAAAAATAAATGAGTTCAAAGTAAGGGCTTAAACACAATACAGGTCAAATGTTAAAAACAAAAAGAAAATGCCCTTTCGAAATTTATAGTTTAAAGAAAGCATGAATCACATGACAATTCCTAAAACTCGTTTCCTATCATAGTTGAAGGGAATACATCGACATTAATATATTTCAAAGAAAAGTGCCAACTACAATAGGGTAAACTGAACGACTTGAAATATCTTTTGATTAGGATTCCGAGGAAATCTGTAAGGCATACACAATGCAGAAATTCTCCGTCATACATACACATCAACACTTAGATATGAACTAGCCACCTTATCTGGTGTATGAGTCTTACACTTGCATTCAGGCACAATACTAAATTACATTTAGAAAAATGTCACTAAGATTCAATGCTCCAAGAAACTAATTTAAAATTAGGGGTTTTTCACGTCTCGGTGGACTTTACAGATAATATAAGTTAAAAAGACCGCCCCGTTGGCTTAGTTGGTTGCGGCACCCAGGTGGTGTTAGTCCTGGTGGCATTAGTCCTGGTGGTGGAAGAAATTTTCATCAGGACTTAGCTGGCAGTGTAGGAGAGGTGGTGGGGAACAATTCATAATCACCAGATTGTGCGCCAAAGTCCTGGGGGAAATCCCAAACCTCTCCGCAGAGCGTAGGGAATGAGGACATCCGACACTTGTAGATGGGGACGTAAAGCCTGGTGGTTCAAAAAGCATCTTTCGGAAGAGTAGGCCTGAATGGGTCGGCTTCGGATTTCACCTTCTACTTCTTTATCTCTAATTTCACACAACACAAACAACACTCTGTACTGAACACACACATTGTCACAATCATCCACCCCTGTAATAACACTTACGAACATTCACTGTGGAATTCAATGGAAACATCTCCATGGTAACCGTCTGCACCTAGAATCGGGTCTTTAAGCATAGTATAAGATTAAAAATTGTATCAGGCTAAAGTAAGATTTAGATTCTTTGCTTTAAAAACATATTAATCTTTTTAGTAACAAACAATAACTTCGGCTAATTACAGGCATCATGAAAGCGTAAATATTCATCCACTTGTGTCAGTTTTCTGTCTTAACATGTATTTAAAATTTAGAGAGTACAGAAAAAATATTAATGACCAACTAGCATTACCGAATTCTAAACAGATATAACATTCTTAACGTGGTTTATAATAGAGGTCAGTCGACCATCGATCCAATAACTTGAGGACACTGTTCAGCACAGCCAAACTAGAAAACGTAGCTGACAAAACATTAGCTGAATTTCTAGAAGTGAAACAACATATTTTTTAATGACATTCCATCTTTCATGCACAAAGACGTGTTTCTCCTTTATTAAGAGTTTCTTAGCAAGCCGGTCTGTCGTCGCGTTGATGGTGTCTGTGGTTCGAGTCCTTCCTGGGCACGAGTTGTGTCTGCTCCTGGTTGCCTCTACTTTTATTGTAACATTGTAAACATTCCAATAGTTGTGTAGCTCGCTGTATGAGGTCCACGCTGTGGTGTTGCAGCTGCTCCCCACACCCGGGAGCAATTAAAGCCTCATCGTCGACACTCCCCTATTCTCGCGCTGTTGGTTTTTCTTACTGCATTTTTTCCGGTCTTCGGTGTCTTCACCGTTCCGCGATGACGAGTTTATTAGAATCGAACGTTCCGCCGTATTTAAGACCAGCGCTTATGGTTTTCTCTTCTTATTCCTTTCTCATATCACCAGTAATCATAAAAATAAATTTTGAGCCTCAAACAGATCTTTACGTCTTTGGATCTACATACGTTACATAACAATAGCCTGTGTTTAATACCTCTTTATTAAAATCTTTTTGATTTAGAATGCTACATAATACATTTGCCACTGATAAATCATCGGTAGTAAGTTTTTTTTAACGGCTTAACGTCTCTTAACAATGAGGTCTTTAGAGACGGGAAAGGATGTCAAGGATTGGAAGGGAATTCAGCCATGGCCTTTTGAAGGAAGCATCCCGGCATTTGCCTGGAGTTATTTGGGAAACCATGGAAAACCCAAATCTGGATGCCCGAACGGGGATTCGAACCGCCGTCCTTCCGATCGGTAGTAAGGAAAACTGTGTAAAATTTATAAAAATAACATAACAGTCGTTATGTTTTGGAATTGCTGCTTAATTTTAATATTAACTGCCCACGAAATGTCGCAAAAAACTATATTTTTTCGTAAAGTTTCACTCCTTTTAGGAAGTACAGCTAAATTTCTCAAGTTTCCACTGAGGAAATCACCAAGTCAGTGGTACCGGCTAATGGAAACTATCATCATACGCCTTATAAGAAAATTGAATAGTTTGTTCTCCATAGCTATTTTGCACTTCTATTAAAATTATTCGTTCATTCGTATTTCACAAACCAAATAACTCGCACCATAATGTGGTCGTTAGAACTGGCAGAGAGGTTTGGATAATGAATAGGAAGGCCTTTTAAGGAACCATGTCGGCGATCAACTGGAGCAACTTCGAAAAACTGCAGATAGCAGCATGGCCATATCGGTGATCGAGACCACGTCCTTTCGTATGTACAGCTCACCCATCAGACTCCCTCCCGAATTCGTCTCAAACATGTTGTGGGTTACATGGTTGCCCTGCATCAACCAAGTCCGTACTTGATCGATCATATCATGTTTCACACTGTTTTCAAGCTGACATGCAACCAGTTTTGAAGGGACTGCAACTATCTTGATGATGGTGACAAAGGGTTACCATGTTGCGGTACTCTCATCTGTTTGTATTCAGTGTTGAATTTGGTTTTTATTTCTATCAGTTGATATTCGTTCGCAATTTTTAACATACAGTCGTAAAGAATCTATTAATCAAATTTAAATTAAAGACGTAGCCAAGAACTGACACAGGTTTATTTTTGGCCTCTGTTATTCCTTATGCTACAACAACGAGTCAAATATTATTATTTAGACAAAAATAATTGTGCAAAACCAGTATGTTCTACAATCGTGGATTAGAAATTGTTATTATTATTATTATGGATTAACGCCTCGTCGACGTCGAGGGTGGGAAAGGACTGGGGACAAGGAACTGGTAGGAATTCGGCCATGACCTTTAGGAGGAAGCATCCCAGCATTCACCTGGAGTGATTTAGGGAAACCATGGAAAATCCAAATCTGGTTGCCTGGAAGTGGATTCGAACCCGCGTCCTCCCAAATGCGAGGCCAAGAGCGTTACCGCTCACCCACCACGCTCGGTGATTAAGAATACCTAGATCGCATATTGTTGCGTTTTGATATCAAACTAATAAATATGAAATTGGAGTATGATAGCCGACAAACTGTAACTTCTGTTCTGCTCTAAAACAGTCTGTTTAATTAATTAATCCTTTTTCAACGCAGGTCGCCAATTGTTGGCCGGTCTCTATTATTCATTAAGTGGTTGCGAGTGTAAAGTGTAGGTCCTGGGTTCGGTCTCCGACTCGCCTTCTGCTGCTTTCTCGTTGAAGTATCATACATACAGGCTCGTATCAATCTGTATTTGAAGCCCAAATGAAACTGGTGGATATAGTCAAAACTATTGTATTATGTGCGATAAAACATCAAGAAACACAATACCAGACTGGAACTTTATAGCTCAAAGGTAAACCTCATAACGACATTGTGTCCATAAAGAGTTCGGAAATGGTGTCCATTGAACAACGTCTAGCAGTTATTATTGACCCTACAGAACTTATTGTCAAGCATCTCCTTATATTTGCCCTCAAACCCTGCTTCCCTTCTACCACCAAGGATTTCGACTACGGCAAATCGTCAGCAAGGTAACAGATGTGGTGATAATCACAGATTAACAGACTGGAGATGGAATGAGGGCATGCTGCACATTTGGTGATTCCTCCCGCGGATGGGAACATTATCAAGACGGTCCCATTTACCTGTCTTGAGCTTCATAAATGAACACTCCACATTCATAATTGATAACACTCATCTAATCATATAAAACAACACTAGATATAAAAGGAAAGGATGTGGCTACCTTACATTCGTTGCTATGAGTTATAGAATTAGAGTCTACAAGAGTCTAATGCATGCACCATAAAAGAAAATCTCTTCTTTACGGCAGGAAAGCCTAACTTAAGAGTCTCAAAACGTATCTGAATCAACAATCAGAAGGAGATACTACGTTACTACGTCCTCGTCGCTAAATATGAAACACGTATGCAAAACGAATAATTAATAATTAGTAGGTCCGCGCATATAATTTGGCAGGTAGACATTCAAGAAAGGAATTCGGAAGGTAGCAAACCGTACTCTGGTAAAGGTAATTTTGTAAGATTACATTTATTTCTCATTACTATCATACTTGGAAAAAATAGCGGAAGTATGTAAAAGCCATGAAACATACCAGTCTTTTAATTTATCCGAGTGAAGCAGTCCGTCTTTCTGTGAGCCTTTACAGATGTAATGGAGTACTAATAATTATATTTACGTGCAGCTGTTGAATCTCGAGCTGCCGTTTCCGTGTGCTTTCTTGCCTACAGTGTAATCAGTTTTGGTGAAACTTTGCAGTATAGTATGCCTAATACATATGAACAACAGTATTCCATTCAACAGATGTAAGTTACGATTTAGTATTGTGTCAAGATAATTTCATTGAACATGTTAACTCGTACAGTAATTACATCTTCTCGGAATTTGATATCTGGCAGTTTATTATTAACACTAAATACAAATTTAATTGCTAATTCTCTGTTTAAAGTCCTTTTCCAAGTAGCAAATTTTATACTTCATCCCAATTACTAAGTTAGTTTCTTTATTCGTGAAATAAAAGTCAGAAAATCTGAAAATGTTAACAGAACCTAATTTACTGATCTCAAACATAGTCCATATGTATAAACACGAAATCCATCTGTTGTGGCGTTTCTGTTCAGTGATGGAAAAGAGAATATTGCTTCTATTTATGTTTGTAATGAAGTTTCAAGGTACCCGCGATGATCGCTCTTCTGATGGGGTGGATGAGCAGTAACGTTCTGGCCTCGCATTCCGAATCCCCCTCTAGCCATCAAGATTAGGTTTTTCCATGGTTTCCCCAAATCACTTCAGTTGAATACCGGGATGGTCCCCTTAAAAGGCCGTGGCCAAATTCCTTCCCATTCCTTTCCACCAGTCTTTTCCCGTCTCTTATTACCTCAACGTCGACGAGGCGTAAGAGCATAAGCAAAAAAGACTTCCCATGAACTTGAGGGAAACTAATCCTCATAGAACAGACGGCAATTTGTCGAGGAGGATGATGGACGTTAAGTTGATGAAAGGAAGAGAAATGCCACATTATTAAGGAAGACTCTCAAACGGAGTTACTACGAACTCACCCCAAGTTCGACTAGCTCGTCCGAAAAATTCTGATTTAGCAAATAAAACGTGCAATTTCACGAAAATTTGGTGGTCATTATTTTCTACGGATATATATATATCCGTTTTCTCAAACATTATGAAAATGTATTCATCATTACGATTTATAATAATCGGCTTCCCCACCTTCGGTGAGCTCCGAGAATTTATCCGAGATGGCAGTATTATCTTTCATTGAAATAGTCCATTACCACATCTTCCTTTGAGATTGCTCAAGAACGAATGATCGAAGGCAAAGTACACCAAAACATGTTACGTGGTAAACAAGAAAGTAAATAAAAATAATAGTTATAGAAGTTCAACAATACAGAGCATGGAGGTAGAGTTGTGTATTCCTTTTCAGTACTTCGGCATGAATGTGTAGAACAACCAACGAGCTGACGAAACAATCCATGTCTCGTCGTGATCTGAACCCCAATCATCCACCTGTACCAGCCACTGCCTCGCGTAAAATTTAGGCAAAATGTCAATGCTGCTGACTCGAAACCTTCCTAGACAAAATGTAAGGAATGAATAAAGAACGCCATAGCGGGAATAACTTGAACTAAAGTGTGCTTGAAAACGAGTGGTGAAGTCAGGACAGATGGTAGAATACGGTTAAAAGATTCAAATTCATATTAGGAACGTACGGAATTGCCTCAGAATTGCTAAAATCTGGAGGAAAATAAACAATTACAATTGATGTCAGGAGGTTACGTAACAGGAGACGTATGAGCATACTTTCATAAAGGCGCCGTCTGTAATCTCTAGTAGAAAGCGGACGATGATTGATGCGGATACTGATTTACCTTCATTTTCACATTAGAATCTTAAAGAATCACATATAGAGGATTAAAAATGGAAATGAGAGAAAAACCCATTTGATTTCCGCAAGACTTGGTGCAGACGGCCAGCGATCTTGGAGGCCGAATGAAGAAGAGTAACCGTTTCATCAAAGTCTTGGTCATTAGGGGCGGGAGAGGATTGATGACAAGGATCTGCAAGGAATTCAGCAGTGGCATTTTTGAAGGAACCATAAAGGCATATAGCTGGAGTGATTTTGTGAAAAACGAAATCATAAGGGGCAGATGGGATTTGAACCCACGTTACTACTCACCCACAGTGTCATCAATGGTACTTGTGAATCTGCAAAAAAAAAAAAAAAAAAAATTGATAATGTTGAATAGGATTTGGTACTGGAAATTTTAAAGAATAATACCTAAAATACCGTGACAGTGTAACAATTTGCGTTGGATGTATATGAGAGCGTTTCTTTCCGTGGCATAAGAAATCTTTGTGGATATACTGACGGGTGTAGAAGAAAAGTGACATTTGGACTGTGCTCTCTTCAGCGTCTGGTGAAAACTCTAAAGCATGAAGTTAACATGTTACATCCGGCGTCATAACAGTGAAAATAAAATCAGTTGGTTATAACACAAGTACAGAATCATGGCAGAGAACCTTCGTTTAAAAACTTGATGAAGCAAGGCTTTAGTTAAACACTGTTATTTAGCTCATACCAACAAGAAGAAATCTCACAAGTGAGTCTAATCTGTGTGGAATATGGATTCAAAGAGGAAGAATTAAACTTACTAATTTAATTGTAATGGAGTAAATTTCTGGGTGGCAATTTCACTACACATCTACTTTCCCATTTCTCTGAGAGTAATATCGCCTCCCATCTACTTTTGCCTTTACGAGTGTTACTTTTAAATTCTTTCACTGTTTTTGGTAAATTGTATAACATTTCCATTGGGAATTTATTCCACAATTAATTTTTCCACTCCCTCAGCCTGAAATGAAGTTTTAACTTGTGGTCATGGTCATTTTTCCCTTTCATTTAATACTCCTATTCTTCCACCACTATCCATCCAAGCCTCATCGTGACTGTACCGATATTCCACTCCTGTAACTATCTGTGGTTTGTGTATTTTCTTATCTTCACGAAGTTCTGAACCTTAAACCTTTGCTTATTATACTCCTACAGTTCACAACAGTAGTTTGATAAGTAATTTTTGTTTATTCGCTCCATCAGTCTCTTCACCATCCTCTGTCGACTTCAGCTACTTCCCCTTTCCTAAATCTGCAATCAGTGCCGTATTGGTTCATCTATTTTTAACTCCTAAGCAACAGTTTCTCGTCTATGTCGGAGTACGATCGCTGTGAATATACATTCAAGGGGAATAAATTTTGAATGTTACTCCTTTTTACATAACTTCAGTCTGTGTGGTACAAGTTTACGACACGAAGAATGGAACTTATGGTGATGCCTGCACACGATGTTTGCTAAGTCTCTCTCGCCGATCACGTGACTTAGGATTTCAGACGCTGTAAGCCTGGCCAATGTCGTCCTTGTGAAACAGCTCGTCGAAGTACTAATTCCTACGTTTCCATACGTTCCAAGTATTGTCGGAGACTTTCGAATTAATCAGTTCGATGTGGCTCTCACTTCATGAAGTGAGTCATAAATAAGTTTAAGGGCAGAAAAAATAGTGGCACTAAAGCAACCAGGATTATATAATGACATTACCGATTTTTTTTTTTTTTTTTTTTTTTTTAACCAGTCTTAAATAACAGTGCTGCGTCGTGGAGAATTTCTTGATCATCCAACATTGTTGCGAGATATGTCGTCGGTTCATTATTTTCCTTCTGCATTTTTATTTAGGCCACACTTCGTCAGTTGCAATCAAACTTCTCGTCTTTGCTATGCTTGAAAGGAGGACGTGGGTTTACACCACCGTCCTACCATCTGCTTCCCATGAATTCTTGGGATTACTTCAGCTCAATGCCGGGATGGTTATTTCAATAGGCCATAACCGAATTCCTTCCATTTCCCTGAACGCCGTCCTTTCGTGACCTGGACGAAGCGCAAAACACTAAGCAAAAAAAGGACAATTTTTGTTAACGTTTATAACTGGATGATTTCTAATTCGAGTGAAATATCTTGAGATGATAACTCCTTTACCACTCCTTTAGTGGTAACAACAGATTTCCTTAATCGTGGGCCGGCACTAAACATTTCTCTTGGAAATTATCGTTTCATCGAAAATATTGCGCACAGCTATAATTCGTCGAGGTGTTATTAAAAAAAATACTGAGTGATTCAACGGTCTGTCATATCAAAAGTTTTCCTTGATTCAGTAAGCAAAAATGAGCACGCTTTCAAATTGATTATAGTAAGTTTTGTGCATTAGATAGAACAAATTTTGTAACCAAAAGTACTGGAGATTCTTGTACTGTAAATGGAGTACGAAATGATGGTACACTTTTGTTCACCGCTTTTGCTTCTAAGAACGTGAAACAGCTATCATTTGTAATGAGTCATAGCCAAACGGACATTGCACAACAGACGAAGCGAAGGTAGCTTATCAACAAACAAGTCTACATCAAGAAACGACGCGCAAGCGCAAGTGGAGTGATTCATGAGCTCGTTATCGCTCCTGACTAGGGTATCACGTAGCGCGATGCTTCAAAAATCCACCATTTTGGGTATCCGCAACGCGTATTTTTCCTTAACGGCATTTAGAAGCCCCAGTATAAAGCTCTTGCCCTATTTCACCAAACAAAAGATTTCTTTTTTATTTTAACCACCGGAATCACTACAGCAAATACGATTTTTATAATTATATGAATAATTTCTCGTCAGTTAAATAAAGCTGCACAACTATTTCCTTCCTTCTTCTTCTTCTTCTCCTCCTTAGGTCGCCTTCTCCTATTGGATGTTGGCGGTGAAACTGTAGCATGGAAAGAAAGCCTCTTCTGATGTGCAGTTGTACCATCTCCGAATGTCCTTCAGCCACGAATTCCTTCTCCTTCCAACAATCTTTTCCCCTGTATCTCACCTTCAATGATGAGTTGCAGTAGCTAGTACCTCTCGCCTCATGTGTCCTAGGTGTTGCGTTTTCCTTTGCTCTATCGTGCGCAGCAGTTCTTTTTGTTTCTCCATCCGATGAAGTACTTCTCCGTTTCAGATTTTCAGCACCAAAGATACGCGTAAGAGGCGACTATACAAATACATTTCAAAAGCTTCAATTTTTTCTCTAGATTTTGATCTATAGTTCAGCTTTCACACCCATAAAGAATACTTATACCACTGAATTTACAGACCGTCATGCCCAAACAGCTATCACGTAAAAACCGGTGACTGTATATCACAGCTTAGTATTGAATACTTACATCACTATATAGTCTCGTTTACTGGCTGGCTTTTGTATACACGATAGGTATGTGGTAATGCTTGGGCCTGGCAATCGGGAAGATGCGGGTTCAAATCCCGTACGACCATTCGGATTTCGGTTTTCCATTGTTTACAAAGTTACACCAGGTAAATTCCGGGATGGTTACTGCAAAGAGGTCGTGGCCGAATTCCTTCCAGTTCCTTGCTCCCCATCGACGAGGCGTAAAGCCCCAAAATAAAAAAATCGATGCATCTATCATTCCATTAACTTCGCACGCTTATATTAACTTTATTGGCTTTACAACATCGTAAGAATTTCTGTCAGAAACGTTTTGCCCTGCGCACGTTTACAGTGATGGTTCAGAAGCAAACACAACATATGTTTGAGTGTACTTTGATTTCAAGCGATAGGTTGTTTTGTACGCTTCGTATATCAGTGGGTAGGTTGTAACCCACATTAAGATGGCAGGAATCAGGAATTCGACAAACTATCCCGCCGTAAGTACGAGGCATTTATAGGACTAGCAATGCCCTATACGAATACGAAACAGCATTAGCATCGTGTAATTCAAGGATCGTAACTGACTCCAAACACAGTTCAAATAATTAACAAATAATGAGCGTCACTGATATCAACCACATTTTCTGTGGAGATACGCGGAACAGTACGACTACTAACACCTATTGTGCCTCTTGGCCTTATCCCACCATTCATTTTTTCATCTTTCTTGGCAACAGAAAGTGATGGTATATTCAGAATAACGTTCAATATAAAATTGTATTTTGTTACATGTCTCTAACTTGAACGTCTATAAGCCGAGACTACTAACTAACGAAATCGTGTTTAAGTGATCCAGTAATATTATTTGTATCGTTATTTTGAAGATCAATCAGAGCTGATAGTAAGGTTCTTGCCCCCCCCCCCCCCCAAAAAAAAAATAATACATAATGCTCGCCCCCGTTGGCTATGGTCATTGCAGCATCATATTGTTGTCCTGGAAGATCAATGGCAGAGGTGCAAAACTTTTTTAAAAAAATTCGAGTGCTTTCTAGGTTTAAATGATCCTTTACACTCGGTGGAACAATGACAGATTTTTTTTTTTTTTTTGTTCTCTTATATATAACATGAACGTGAACATAATATTTTTTTTTATTTACAATGGAGAAAAAGTTCGTGTTTGTTAATATTTCATTATTAATACAATGGGAATAACAGGAAGGAGAATGCGTACTATGATAGAGGCGAAAGTGCTTAGAAGTGGAATTATTCCAGAAAATAAAAGATGAAAACATGATAGTCATAGAAAGGCAGAGGAAGAAGGTTTGGATTCTGTTCGTAATTACATTAATTCTATTCCGAGAATCCAGAGCCTCTATTTGAAGCACCCACGATACCTCCATGGTACGATGAAGGTGGTTTTCAACGGTCGAATGACTTTGATGGCAATTAAATCCAGATAAAAGATGTTAGACTATTGCACTTTGAAAATGTGTCACATACATTACAGTTTAAAATCAGCTATCAGCTACCAACAGTGGAAGAGTATAAAATTTCAGTCTACTAGAAGTCGTTCATCAGAGAATAAACCTATTACATGTGTCAAATAAAAATCTGCTTATAGTAAAAAATTGCGCCTCTATTAATAAAATGAACATCTTGCGGAGTTTAATTATTAATAATATTGTGGCTTTAATCTACAAGAACTTTTACGATTTATTATAATAATTTAGGTGAACTAATGTACCATAATAATGTGTATGACATTCTGGTGGCTCAGTGAATAAGGCAGTGGACAGGCGTTCACAATGTCCCCGGTTCGAATCAGGGTACCTTACATCATTCGGGAGGACACGGGTTCGAATTCTCTTCTGGCCATCAAGATTTGAGTTTTCCATGGTTTCCCTAAATCAGTTCAGCCGAATGTCGGGTTTCTTCAAAAGGCCATGGCAGAATTCCTTCCATTCTTTGCCCCCCGTCCTTTCCCGCCTCTAATTTCGACGAGGCGTAATGCCAGAAAAAAAATCATCAGACAAGAAAGTTCTGGTGGCTCAATGGTTATGACAGCTGACAGGAGTTGGAATTTCCCAGGATCGAATCATGGTCTCTTGCGGAGCGGGAACGCCCTGGTCTCGCATTCGACAGAAATCAGGTTCGAATCCCGATCCGGCCATTTAGAGTTTTCCATGGTTTACCGAAATCATTCCAGGAGACTGCAGGGATGATTTCTTCTAAAGAACGTGGCCAGGTTCCTTGCCTCCAGGTTTTTCTCGCCTTTGATATCCTTGAAAAGGCGTGAAGCTATAAGGGGGGGGGGGGGGGAGTATAACTATGAGAAACAGACAGACTTTGTAAAGACTTTGTACAGACTTTACAGGGCTTTGTTTCCCATCGGGTATCAAGTTTGAGATGTAAAATGATTCAGTTGTATCTGCATACATTAAATTATTTTACAGAAACTTATAACTTTTAATTGTATCTTGGGCAACAATTGTTTGGTCTGAGATGTGGGCGTAAACTATTTGCCTGTGACCTGTAATTCTGTTGTGAATATGTTTGATACTATTACTGGTGCTTCAATGAGGAAGGCAAATGAGTCAGTACATAAGGTGGAACTTTATGGCAGGGTGAATTTCGTTAGGAGTATAGCTGGGTTTAGTTGTTTAAATAGTGAAATAATATTTAATTTCATAGTTTGTATTGGTAAACGGTTTTATATTTATATAAATATGAAATTATAACGAATTAGATTTTGTTTAGATTATATATACACTGATCAGCCAGAACATTATGACTACCTATCTACTACCGATATAAACCCGTCCAGGCGATAGCAGCGTAACCAGACGAGAAATGACTGCTCGTCAGACACACGCACTATGCACATAGTATCAGTGAACGTGCTATCCGTATTTAGGATGGGGAAGGCGCGCGATCTATCTGAGTTTGACCGAGGGCAGATTGTGATCGGCCGGAGGCTCGCCACGAGCATTTCTGAAACTGCACGACTTTTTGGGTGTTCGAGGAGTGCAGTGGTGGGTGTTTTCAACAAGAGGCGAAACCAAGGTGAAACCACGTCCAAACGTCAAGGGACTGGAGGGCCACCCCTCGTTACAGGCTGGGCAAACTGGTAAAACAGTGCAGGTGGCGAACTGTGGTGGAATTAGCATCAGCCTATAATGCTAGGCAGAGTACAAGTGTGTCTGAACACACGGTGCACCGAACACTCCTAACGATGGGCCTCCGCAACTGACGACCCATGCATGTTCCAATGTTAACACCACGACATCAGCAACTTCAACTGAAATAGGCACATGACTAACGTCAGTGGATGTTGGCGCAATGGCAGAGTGCTACATGGTCTCATTAATCCCGATACCTTCATCATGCCGATGAGATGGTGCGAATCTGTCGCTTTCCAGGAAAACAGCTTCTTGACATCTGTACCACCGGACGGAGATAAGCTGGCGGCATGGGCATCCATGGCACCATTAGAGCTCGTGCAAGGCACCATGATGGCCAATAAGTATTATACACTGGTTGCATACCACGTACGCCCTTTCATGAGGACCATGTTTCCCAACAGCAGTGCATTTTTCAGCAACATAATGCGCTATGTCATAAGGTCAGGAATGTGATGGAGTGGTTCGAGGAACACAATGGCGAGTTGCTATCTGAACCAGATCGAAGATTTAATTATGGCTTTACGCCTCGTCGACGTCGCGGTCATTAGAGGCGAGATGGGACTGGGGATAAGGAAAGGGAAGGAATTCGGCCATGGCCTTTTCAAGGAAGCATCCCCGCATTCGCCTGGAGTGATTTGGCGAAACCATACAAAACCGAAAATCTGGATGCCGGGACGCGGATTCGAACCGGCGTCCTTCTGAATGCGAGGCCAGAGCCGCACCACGCTCGGTCCGATCGAAAACATCTCGGATGTGATTGAACCTGTCGTCAGAGCTCATCGCCCCCCCCCCCCCTCCCAGGAGTTTGAAGTAATCTAACGTCAGGAACGTTTTGTGTAACAAGTGTAGGAACCTCCGCTTACAACAGCAGCCTAAAGTAACATTACATGCCAAGGAAGAGGTTGTACGTACACTCTTTGGCAAAAAAATTGACTGTCGGCGCCTGAGTCTAAGTCTCTTATTTCGCACAATGTGGCATCATTGCGCGTATTCAACTCAGCGCCATCTGTTATTCATTTCCTTAAGTCAAGCCTCGAACAAAGCAGGAAGACTCCGCCCGCCCATTTACGATTCTTCTTGGTAGTTCATCTATCATTCCCCACATTTCAGTAAAAAGCTATTGACAGATCTCGAAACAAGTAACGCATTTTCCTGTCCCTGGATTGACTGTAATATTAGGCAAGATATCGCCGACAATACCTCAATCGGACGAAATTCAGTTCCAGCTACACTTTTCTTAAATTAAGATCGTGAAACATATCGTTAAAGTTGTTATTAACAAGGTTGCACTAAAGCGCAGTAAAAATGAGGTTCAGTTATACATTTTATTCCAAATGATTAGCGTAAAATTATAACGATATTTATTTATATATTGATGTGGCTATTCAGTTGCAATAATGCAACACATAATGTGGTGTGTGATCCAAGAAGTGGGTGTAAATGTTCAAATATCCAGAGTTTGTGGTTCTACAAAACTATTGAAACGATTATAAAGAGATTATTTCGGATAATTGTCTAATGCCAGTTGAATGTAACTGACTTCCGAGACAGGATAAGGTTGTTTACCCACTGCACGAGCCGTCTGTCAAAATGAGCTCCGTTTGCTTGTGGCTAACCATCTAGTCTTGTAAACGCGTGGTCCTCGGTTCGAGTCTAGGTTTTCCAATTATTTTTTTGCATTTATTTTAAACAAGTCGAACCTACAACTGCGTTATGCGTAAAATATAACATCGACTCTTACCTGCTTGCGTCAGGACATAACATACTTAAGGAAAGACTTATAACTGAGTGCTTCTTAATAAACTGCACACGTAACTATGAAAGCTTTCACAGAGGTAACACTGAAAGAAATCTTCTCGGGCTTCAACATCGTCGAAATAGTGTCGTGTGGTTACGTTAGGTGGACTATAACCATCGTCAAGGAGACGAAAAAACTAAATAATATTACTATACCAATTTCTTATTATGCGTTTGGATTTACGATTCGTCGACTTCTAAGTCATTAAAGGTGGGAAGGGAATGGATACAAGGAATGGGAAGGAATTCGGACCATGGGTTTTCGAAGAAATAATCACATGAAGTGACTTGGAGAAACGAAGGAAAATCCAAATCTGGATAGCCAGATAGGAATTCAAACCCGCTTCCTCTCGAATGCGGAGCCATAGCGTTAACGCTCAGCCATTAGGTTCAGTTTTTCAATATATTTCGTATTTGGTCTATGATGCCGTCCATAAAATTATTTAAAAAATCTATTGAAAAGTTAAAATTCGTAAATTAAAATATATGTGCAGAAGTGAGTTCATCTGATGAGAGCGGGGATATCAAAAAAATCAGAAACGCAATTCAAATTTCATTTTCTCTCTCTCTACTCTTTTCGCACCTCTCTCTCTCTTTTTTAATTTTTTTTGCTAGGGCTTTACGGCTCGTCGACAGCAAGGTCATTAGACACGGGATCGGATTGGGGCAAGAAACGGGCAGGAACTCGGCCATGGCCTTTTCAAGGAAGCATCCGGGCGTTCGCCTGGAGTGACTTGGGGAAACCATGGAAACCCCAGATCTGGATGCCCGGACGGGGATTCAAACCCGCGTCCTCCAGAATACGAGGCCAGAACGTTAACCGTTCACGCACCACACCCGGTACTTTTTTTTTTTATTTTTAGCAGCTATCAAATTCAAAGTGAATATAAGCTCCCTCTTATATGGAAGATATTGTCAAATTAATCCCGTTTTTTAATGAAGTAGTATTAAACCAAAAATGACGAGCAAAATTGATCCGTTTTTCTAGTAACCAAATAGGTAACATTTCAGTCTTTTCGTAGAAATGTTAAAAAAAATAAAAAATAAAAAAGAATCCATTTCACATTCTACTTGAGCAAAGACCTCAAACCGGATGCTAAAACTACAGAAATTTGCAGTCTCAATAAAATGTGGTAAAATAAGAAATTTCAATGTAGTTATGACGTAATTCTCTATAATATTTTCTCATTTTTTTCAAGTATGTCTTTCAGTAAAGATTAAGAGGTAGTTGGAATGAAATTATCACGCTGAGCAATAACACAGCTAATTGTTACAAAATTTTATAAATCGGCAGTACTACTCTCCGCAGCTAGAGTGTAATTCTAAAATATCGTAGTAGACGGAAACGTAGTGTTTACAAAGCGTATAATACTGGTTTCCTTGTTTCTTGCCACACTGACATTCCCGCACTGAATTTCAATTTTATGCCTCAGTTTTCCTCCTACAATGTTCTGATTGAATGCCTATAAGACTTTGCAATATTTAAACGTTCAAAATAAATTGTTGCTTGTCATTCTGAGACAGACATTATAATGTAAATTCTTTGGGTTGGAATAAAGTATATAGTAGCTACAGTTTGAATTTTGGAAAAACCGTGCCGCAAGAGAATCAATTCTTATCACCGATCAAGAAAAACAAAGTTACTTTCATAGCGTTTGTTGATTTAGAAAAAAAGCTTTTGGTAATGTAAGGCGGGACAAAATGTTCAAAATTTATAAAAAGTCAGGTCCTACGTATCGAGATAGAAAAGTATTTTATAATTGATATAAGAATCAAGTGGCTATAATAAAAGTAGAGAATCATGAGAGTCACCAATCAGTTGGAAAGTGTATCAGATATGGTTGCAGTTCATCCATACTAATATTCAACATATATGTGGAGGAAGCTATAAAAGAAGTAAAAGAGGAATTTGACTGTGGTTCATGAAAAAGTAGTTTCAAATATTGACCCAGGAACCAGAGAGAACTTTTTAAAACTGTATGTATGGAGCATAGCACCTTATGGTAACGAAGCATGGACTTCAGGAATGCCTGAAAGAAAGAAAATTGAAGCATTCGAAATGTGGTGCTATAGGAGGATGCTGAAAATTAAGTGGACAGTTAAACCACGAAATTAATATGTTTTGGAAATGATGGCTCACGAAAGAAGTTTGTGAAAGAATCGTAAACAAAGAAGAAACAGATTCGTGGGTGTTTTTTTTTTATACATTTGCGATTGGTTATGTATGAAGCAGATAACGGTGGACGTGTTTTAAGAGAGGTGTTTTGAGATGAAGGGGATAGTGCAAAATAAGAAGGGATGGTGGTTTATATCAAACCAATCGAGAGACTGACGACAGTAAAATAAGAGATTGAATAAGACAGAAGGTGCCGGCCGATTGAGATCTACTCCCCCGAAACACATCGATGGGGCCGACAGCTTAACGTCCAAATCCGGCGGACGAGTCACTGTCAGAAGTTTTATACGCGCTACAGAGAGGTTTCGGATTTAAACCAGGACTTTCGTGCACCATCTGATAATTAGTAATAATGCACCGCCACTGAAACATGTCCTAGTTCTAAAAAGTTCTTCAACCACCGGAGCTCAAATCAGGTGAGGCCGTATCTGACGCCGCGCATCATCACGGAGCTATAATGACCCGAAACGAGTAAGTTGGCTATAGAAGTGTAGCATTTAAAAATCAACCTTTCACCTCCGTCACATGCTGTTTGGTGCAGACGCGTAAATTCCAATTGAGGTAGCTGACTCAATCTCATACCACTGCGGCGCAAGACAATCTTCTTATATCTATCACCTTAGTAATATATGAATTTTATGAGCGGAACAGAATATAAAGCATCCGGCATCTTTAAATCCTTTAATTTATAGCTGCTAAAAATAGAAAAAAAGGGAGAGGGGTTGAAAATGAGAAAGAGAGACAGAAAAAAATAAATTTGAATTGCGTTTCTGATTTCAGAGATTGTTTTGGAAACCCACCCTCTCATCAAATTATCTCACTTTTATACCGACATTTTTCATTTACGATTATTAACTTTGCTTTAAGTAAATGTTTAAATAATTTTATGGATGTAATCGTAGACCAAATACGACTAGTAATGAAAAAGTGAAGCTAATGGTGTCGCATTCGGGAGGAGACGGCTTCGAATACCTCCATATCGAGATTTGGGTTTTCTTTGGTTTCCCCAAATCACTCCAGGCAAATGGTGGTATAGTTCCTTTAAAAAGCCAAGGCCGAATTTCTTCCAGTTCCTTTTCCGCAGTCCTTCCCCGCCTCTAACGACCTCGACGTTACGAAACGTAATGCCATAAGAAGGAAAAAAATTGAATGGGAAGGAGTCATTGTTAGTCGGTTAATGCAAGCTGCGACCACAACAACTACTACTACTACAGCTACTGTAAAACACTGAAAAAACTCAGAAGTCAATTCAGAACCGAAGAAGACGAAATGTAAGCAAGGAAGCAAGCATTGTTCACGACAGAGCTGGTCCACACCGTCGCTCTTCTGCAAAACTTTGGTTGGAAAATAATCACCCACCCACCATACAGTTGCAGACTTGGCCCACAGTGACTACCACCTTTTCCTAAGCTGCGAAAATATTTGACCGACTTAGATATTAAAGATGAAGTTCAATGCTTGCTCAAAGACATGAGGCGAGCATACATTCTTTTTCCTTTTTTGCTTATGGTTTTACGCGTTGTCGACATCGAGGTCATTAGAGGCGTGAAAGGAGTTGTAGCAAGGATTTCTCCAATGGCCTTTTAAAGGAACCTTTCCAGTATTCACATAGAGTGATTTGGGGAAATCATTGAAACCCAAATCTGGATGGCCGGACGAGGATTCGAACCCGCAACCTCCCGAATGAGAGGCCAGCGCGTCAGCTCTTATTCCACCACGCTCCACTATTTTTATAAACTGTCACCGCATCTACAAAAATGCGTGTGCCGAATTGTGAAGATGCAGAAAAAAGATGATTGCTCAATCTTTCCAAAGAGCCGATCGTGATAAATTATTACGTGTTATTTAGTGTTATAAAGGTATTCTTCTTGGCCGAAGGAAACAGGAAAGTTGGCACTTACTTCCTGTTAGAGGTTGCCACAACTACTTCTTCCAGTGTTGCCACGATTTCTGACTTCTGGCAGTGCTGTGGTAATTTCCTGTTCAAGGAAACGTATCTTACAGCTAGGCGGTATCAAGAGAACAGACACATTCCCGAAATAGAAATTTACTTTCCTTCCCCGTCTATCTATCTTATTTTTATTTGACTGATTATTTATGTTATAACAGTTTGATTCTTTATATAGATCATCATTAACTATTCAACTTCAAATGTTGTATCTTTATATATATATGTTTACTTTTATTATATAATGGACGAAGTAGGTTTCAGCGTAAGGCAAAGTAGCTGAACGGATGAGCATTGGCCTACGGAGGTGACGTTACTGGGTTCGTTCCCACTCAAGTTGAGTATTTTTACATTGACTATCCCCTTCTCACTTGTTGTAAAATACATATCATATATGTAAAAGTGAACATTATTATATTTTACATCAAATTGTTTAAAAACAAACTCCTATGAAAATATTTTTTGTTTAGTTCATAGGCCACATTGGCGGTTAAAGGTGTGTTTGTGGAATTTAAAATATTGTTCATCCAATATAATGTGACGAGTTTAGTTGACTTTAGTTCCGTAAAGGCAGAGAGTGTGATTGGAGTTGTTGCTGTAGAGTTTCTCACTTTTTCTGTCAAAGATACAATTGTTTAACGCTTTTTTTCCTGTGATTTTAATTTGTTGTGAGTTAAGCCTTTTTAATTGAAAATGTCTTTGTAAGGCATCAGGAAAAATAGCGTTCGACAAAAAAATCATGGATGTGCAATCAACAGCCTTGGAGGCTCAGTACTTGCTTACAATTGAAATTTTCATTCAGGCGTAACACGTCGCAGCGATACAACTGGAAACAGATGTTTACTGTGTTTGCGTAAAACTCCAAGAATAAACCCTGTTTGCGAAAATTCAGGATCAGTATGGAGTCCATAGTGACTTATTCACGTGATGGCTCAAAAGAAAAGGTAAGTGTCACTAATGCTAGAAACTGTTGGTAACTGATGGTGCTGCCGTAAGGCTAGAATGAGGAAATACCTCAAGTGCTGAGTATTTATGGAGTTATAAGATCAATAATTAGTGAGAAATTGGCATTAACAAATCTTATTTAGGAATATAGGGTTATCCGTTCTGTTGAAACGATCGTTAAAAAATCATATAATTACGCATATTAATGCTAATGACTTCAAGGCAATATTTCATTGCCAGTTGCCCACGTGTCATTATGTAATTAGTACCGAACATGAGACAAAATTGTCCGCGACGTGTTCTTGTTTTGCGAAATAACTTGCAACAGCCCAAGTGATTAAAGATTTTGATGGTATTTCTCCTGATGTCTTGATGGGATATTATCAATAAAAAATGCCGCAACATGAAGTTAAATAACAGAAAAAATAGTTTCTTTGACATTACAAGTGAGAAACTCTACAGCAACAACTCCAATCAAACTCTCTGCCTTTACGGAACTAAAGTCAACTAAACTCGTCACATTATATTGGATGAACAATATTTTAAATTCCACAAACACACCTTTAACCGCCAATGTGGCCTATGAACTAAACAAAAAATATTTTCATAGGAGTTTGTTTTTAAACAATTTGATGTAAAATATAATAATGTTCACTTTTACATATATGATATGTATTTTACAACAAGTGAGAAGGGGATGTAAAAAATACTCAACTTGAGGGGGAACGAACCCAGTAACGTCACCTCCGTAGGCCAATGCTCATCCGTTCAGCTACTTTGCCTTACGCTGAAACCTACTTCGTCCATTATATAATAAAAGTAAACATATATATATAAAGATACAACATTTGAAGTTGAATAGTTATGATGATCTATATAAAGAATCAAACTGTTATAATATAAATAATCAGTCAAATAAAAATAAGATAGATAGACGGGAAGGAAAGTAAATTTTCTATTTCGGGAATGTGTCGTTCTCTTGATACGCCTAGCGTAAGATACTTTCCTTGAAGAAATTAATCACAGCACTGCCAGAAGTCAGGATCGTGGCAACCTCTACAGGAAGTAGTGCCAACTTTCCTGTTTCCTTCGGCCAAGAAGAATACCTTTATAACACTAAATAACACGTAATAATTTATTACGACCGGCTCTTTTGGAAAGATTGAGCAATCATCTATTTTTCTGCATCTTCACATTCGGCACACGCATTTTTGTAGATGCGTGACAGTTTATAAAAATAGTGGAGCGTGGTGGAATAAGAGCTGACGCGCTGGCCTCTCATTCGGAGTTTGCGGGTCGAATCCTCGTTCGCCATCCAATTTGGATTTCAATGATTTCCCCAAATCACTCTATGTGAATACTGATGGGTTCCTTAAAAGGCCATTGGGAAATCCTGCTTACAACTCCTTTCACGCCTCTAATGACCTCGATGTCGACAACGCGTAAACCATAAGCAAAAAGGAAAAAATGTTGCTCGCCTCATGTCTTTGAGCAAGCATTGAACTTCATCTTTAATATCTAAGTCGGTCAAATATTTTCGCAGCATAGGAAAGGTGGTAGTCACTGTGGGCCAGTCTGCAACTGTATGGTGGGTGGGTGATTATTTTCCAACCAAAGTTTTGCAGAAGATCGACGTGTGGCCACTCTGTCGTGAACAATGCTTGCTTCCTTGTCTTACATTTCGTCTTCTTCGTTCTGAATTGACTTTCTGAGTTTTTTTCAGTGTTTTACAGTAGTTGTAGTAGTAGTAGTTGTTGTGGTCGCAGCTTGCATTAACCGGACTAACAATGACTCCTTCCCATTCAATTTTTTTTCTTCTTATGGCATGTTTTTCGTTAACGTCGAGTCGTTAGAGGCGGGGAAGGACTGCGGAAAAGGAACTGGAAAGAAATTCGGCCTTGGCTTTTTAAAGGAACTATACCATTTGCCTGGATGATTTGGGAAACCAAGAAAACCCAAATCTCGATAGATGGAGGTATTCGAAGCCGTCTCCTCCCGAATGCGACACCATTATCTTAACTTTTTTCATTACTATCGTATTTGGCCTACGATTACATCCATAAAATTATTTAACATTTACTTACAAGCAAAGTTAATAATCGTAAATGATAAAATGTCGGTAAAAGAGATAATTTGATGAAGAGGTGGTTTTCCAAAACAATCTCTGAAATCAGAAACGCATTCAAATTTATGTTTTTCTGTCTCTCTTTCTCATTTTCAACCCCTCTCCCTTTT
>JARYHS010003572.1:0-24055 GCA_031002005.1 Vandiemenella viatica
ACTGTTTTATTAAAAATATTGATACTGAATGAGAAATCTGTTTTTAGAAATATTTTTTTATCAAATTTCACACACTTCTATCCCAGAAATAATTATAATATGGAGTAACAGTTTAATATCACATTGTATTGAAGTATAATCCATGCGTAAACTTTGCTATTCTTAAAACAACTACGAAAAATTGTTGAAGTGACGGAAAAGCTCATGTTTGAATTATAAATGTTATTCGGTAATGAATACCGAGGTAGCATAGACACCAAATTTTATTAGTACAGCAAGGCTGTGGTAGGCAGTTTGTAATGAAAATATCTTGCGTCCTGAATGAGTTGTTGTACACTACGATTGTGTCCCTGTAAAAGCAATCAGTCCTTCTAATAGAAACAACCGCACCGTTTGGGAAGGTAATTTGTAAATGAGTTTTGTTGTGGTTCATGGTGCGCCCACTATTGTGCTAACAACAACAAACAGTATATAAAGCCGTGACGCAGTTTGAGTATTTACTTCATAAACAAAGTGGCTTTAGTTTGATGGTGGTGATTGTTTCAGTGCATTAATTTACTCTACTAACAAGGAAGCACCAAGTTCCATTCCACTGGTTAATTCGTAAAGCGACTCACATAATTTAAACGAATTTTCAAATATATATATATATATATATATAAATGCGTTCCACAGCAAGTTACTTTACCAATGTCAATGGATTCTTATCAAGCCGCTCCTTTTGTTTTCTAAGGAAAGAAGATTAAACAAGTTCTCAAAATATATTAAACTGACTTTTATATCAGCCGACACAGTTTATCCGTTGGAATAAGACACAGTTTTTGAAGCCAATAAATACTGAAAATCAAAGTTCTCTCCCTCAAATGACATCTCACCTCTAATTTTTTACCCACCCTCACTTTCGGCTAAGTTTTGCGTTCTAAACGCTTCGTGTCCGGCACTGTAAGTTTAACTGTAGGTCCATGATCAAATAGGCCAAATGTGTGGCTAAGTAAACTTGGAATTAACATAAATGATAGAAAGAATAAACTTATTACTTAAAAAATATGTATTTCTGCAACATTTGATAATAGTAAATTGGTTTGAGTATTAGGAAGGGAGAGGTTTCTGAGTACTTTATTTACTGGGAAGGGTTATGAAGAAATTAGATAGCTGTGATACAAAACTTTAGTCATACTACTGCATGAGCAGGGCAACGCCCACATTATGGATATCAAATAGGGGAAAATTATGCGGTGCATATGAGGAAAGCTACACTGGTTCCTGGAGATACCGCAGAAAACAATCTGTAGCTGATATCTTAAAACGGCTTGGTTGGGAGTCACCGGAATACGGGAAACGGGTGAGGAGAGTAGGGGAACCGACGGCACAACGGGTTACAAAGTTGAAAATTTGTTTTAAAAATACGAAGAGTTTAATCACGATATCTGCAATGTTTCTGTGAACACACTGTAATGAAATAATTACAAAAATACAATGATATTCTAAGAAAACTAAAGAACAATATTTAAAAAAAAATTATGTCATTTGCCTCATTCTGCCCGAGTGTGGGGCAGAACGGGGTGGTAAAAACAAATTATTTTAAAAACATACAAAACTAGTGGAATTGCAGAAAAATAAGTTTGCGCTATATTTAATTAATTTCAAGTGACTATAAAAATTTAACTACAATTTTAATTGATTGTTTCTTTTTCTTAAGCCTATTTACACATTAGAACAGCCTCATAATCTTCGCTATCTGTTACCGTACAGGAGTTGTGTGCCCATTATTTGCACGTGGAACAAGCTACCCAATCTTCATCTTACATTGAGTTAAATTCACCGCAATATAAACAATCACAGCAGAACAATCATCAGAATTACTCTCGTTGGTTTTGGGTTTTCTCTTTAGCTCCTTATTTTTTCCATTTATCGTCAGGAACTTTCATTTGATTTTTTCCATTGTTAATTTTATCTCTTTCATAATTAGTTTTGTACTTCCTTTTTATTCTTTGGCAAAGGTTTTTTTTTTTTTTTTTTTTTTTTTTTTTTTTTTTTTTTTTTTTTTTTTTTTATTGGCATCTAGGCATGCGCCCATACAGCCATGTTCATATTACAGGATAGCATCATTAACGTACAAATAATGATATATGCAACTAGTCATTTACATTTCACCGAATACCGTCGATGTTATAACAATAATAATAATAATAATAGCATGTCATTAGCCTTCTTCCTTTTACCGAATAACCACTATGGCATTACAATGGTAGTATACAATATACATTACAAATCAAAGTCCATAATATTACAGTAATGATATAATGCAGTTAAAACATATTGTTTGAGTTTGTATGAATTGTGTCACTTAAAGGAGAGGAAAACATCAATAGTATAACAATAGTGATATACCGCAATTAAAACTTCTTACTTGACTATAAACTGTGTCACCCAAATGCTGGTATCCAGCAACTTGAGATTTTCATTTTAGGAATAATTACATTAATATTCTACCAGAAGTATGATACATTTAAAACTAGTTATTTACATTTGTTGTGACTGAGTCACCCATATGTTTCAAATCACACAACCATTCATTTTCATTTTGCAGGATATCTACAATATTATTACAATAACGATATATTACAAAATGACATCCAGAGAGTATAATTAAAACACATATCATATCAGCTTGTTTAAATTGAGACACCAATGTTTTTCAAATGTTGGTATAGGAGCTGATATATGTCGTAGTCTTCCGTTGACAAGAGGGTAGCAGCACATGTGGGGAGAGGGATTCCTTTGTTCTTGAGAGAGTGTAGTAGAAGGTCTGTCTCTACTTTGTTTCGGCGGCACCCAAATAGCAAGTGGTTTGTATCCTCTATTTCCCCACATTGGCAATTAGGTGAGTCAGTGAGGTGGATTCTATGGAGGTGTTGTTTGTAGCAGCCGTGGTTGAATTTCAGTCTCGCGATACTTATAGTGAAGTTGCGGGAGCACTTATATATCTCATACCACTGGAGAGGGGGTATTTCCGGGTGGATACGACCGTAATGTAGGCCTTTTATCGGGAGTGAGCTCTTCCACGCCTTATTCCACTTGGCTGTCATGGTTCTTTTGATCTGTCGAATAGCGTCGGGTAGGGGGATCGTGCTGTTGCGTATCGCACCGCTGTGTGCGGCTTGTTTGGCGTATTGGTCTGCCATCTCGTTGCCTGGAAGACTGCAATGTGATTTGATCCATTTAAACTCTACAGTCTTATTTGCTAGTTTTTAATTTGTGAACTGCATTCACGATGTCGTGTACTCGTGAGTCGTTGTGCACTTTTCTATGGTGGTTTTTTATTAAAAGCAATGCTGACTTTGAATCTGATAGGATTACATGGTTGCTATAAGGGGAGGTCTTTGCGTATTTTAGTGCTTCCAAGATTCCCATCAGCTCTGCACTCATAATGGTATATTCTGTTGGTAACCGAAATAAACCCTTGTCTCCAGATCTTGGTATACAGTAGGCGCATCCAGTGGCATCTGGAAAACTTGGAGCCATCCGTATATATCTGTTCCATGTGGGATCGGTTGTGTAGGTACTGATACACGTTTGCTCTGTAGTTTTCCAGCTGGGTGTTATCTTCCGCGCTTGTGTCTACTTCCAGATTCGTGACAGTTTCCCAATACGGAGTCTCGAAGGTAAGCATTTTCCTGCTTTGACGTATGCTGGCTCGTATCTTATATGTTTCTAGGTACTCCGCCGCAATGGGAGGCATTTTTTTCTTTCTCCAGTAATTGTCAGTTAGGCATTGCATTGAGAGATTGTGTATAGAGTTGAGCAGTCTGGTCCCGGGGTACTGGCTATTCTTGATCAGGAATTTTGCAGTTAAGAAGCTTCTGCGGATCTCTAGGGGGAGGTTCGTGTGCTTCCACTAGGAGCGCGTTGGTAGGTGTTGATTTCATAGCGCCAATACAAGTGCGCAGAGCTTTATATTGGACTTTGTCCAGTTCCTTAAGCACGGTGTTAGTTGCAGAACCGTAACATACACAGGCGTAATCAATATGTGGTCTCACAAGAGATTTATACAGCCTTATAATATTGAGGGTATCCCCTCCCCACTTTACGGTTGGCTATTGCGCGGATGAGGTTGATCGCCTTGTCTCATTTCTGACCGTATTTTTTACGTGAGTAGCCCCACTTGAGTCTGTTATCGATCCAAACGCCCAGGTATTTCACAGCGTTTTTTAACTGGGATGGTAAAGGGTCCTAATTTTATGTTAGACATTCGCGGGGCATTCTGGGTCGGCTGTAAATCGATACTGCCGATTTCGCTGGTGATATGTCTAGCCCGTTGCTGAATTAGCCATTGATTGGAATTTGTACATTTCGGCGGATAGTACCATAAGGCATTCTTCCATGTTTTTCCATGGATAAATATGCATATATCGTCGGCATATTGCGAAATGACGATTTTACTGTTCATGGAGTAATGAAAGATCATGCGTATACAAGTTAAATAACAGGGGAGCCAGAACAGAGCCCTGCGGCAGGCCACGATTAGTTTTTCTGCTAGCAACAGTAGTTCCTCTTTGCGTTATTTCCAACCATCGATCCGAAAGTAGTGCGATTAGATTTCCTATAAATGTGTCCGGTATCCCTAGATGCCGAAGTTTTTTGGCTAGGATTGGTACACAGACATGGTCATATGCGCTGTTTATATCAGTATATACGGCCATCATATATTTGTTCTTGGTAAGGCAGGAGTGAATTTCGGAAGTGAGGTGTGCTAAGGTGTCCTATGGTGCCTTTGCCTCTTCTAAAGCCCGTACTGCGTTTCCGGAATTAATGCGTGGTGTTCTAGCCACCATTCCAGTCTCCGCTTTATCATATGCTCCAGTACTTTGTAGGTGCATGGCAGTAGGTTTATGGGTCTATAGGATTCTGCGTTGTTGCCTACTTTTCCAGGTTTTTTCACGGGAACTACCCGCGCAGTCTTCATCTCTTTTATTTGTAGCCTTTCCGACCATATTCCTGTTAAGTATTTCGCATAGCTTCGTTTTTGCGGAATCTGGCAGATTTTTTAGCATGCCGTAGTGGATGTTATCAGGTCCTGGTGATGAGTCCGTGCCTTGCTTTAATGCAATATTGAATTCGTTCAGCTGGAAGGGTTGCAGGAGGAAGTGTGATTCAGTTGCCCTTGGTTCTGTGAGATTTGTCTCTACCCACGGTGGGGTTAGCCTTTCAAGGATGTTCTCTAATAATTCGGTTGTTAGGGGTGATTTTGCTTCTGCCTGGTGGATGAGAACTTCAATTTTCTGACCTTTTGCCATATATCGGATAATGGCGTTTCTTTATTAAAGGTTCCACAAAACTCTCTCCATTTTTCTCTCTTTTTATTCTTGGCCATCTTTTTCACTCTTGCCTGAGCTCTACGGTGTTCCAGAATAGTTTTTCGATCGGGGGGACAAGCTTTTGTATGCCCGTAGTGTCTCTCTGCGGTCTTTGGACCGGCTTCGTTGCATCTTATCCCACCAAGGAAGTGCTTTTGTTCCTCATAATATGTACTGGTTTTCCGAGCAGGAATAGAAGATATGGCAGCTTGGGTTATATCGTTGGTCATGGATTTATAGTCCAGTGCGGGGTTTACCGCTACACTTCCATGAAGCTGTCAACCGTCTCCATAGTTTGTTTGGAATTTATTCCAGTTCGCCTGGTGTATTTTCCATCTATATGGAGATCTATAAGAAGATATTAACCGCCTGGCTGGGGAGTCAGTCTGGAGGCGAAGTAAGGATAGGAAGGTGGTCTGAATCCCAGTGTGTCGTCTACTACTTCCCAGGTAATGTCTATAGCTATGTTTGCGACGATACGCAGGAGATGTCCGCTGCTGATGGTGCTTGCCCTGGCGCATTAATTCTGGTTGGATTTACCGTTGTTCAGTACCACCATATCTTCTTCCTCTAATATTTCCGCAATTATGTTCCCCAGTTTATCCGTGCTTTGGCATCCCCATACTGTATTATGTGCATTGAGATCTCCCAACAAGATGACCGGTTTTGGCAATTGTCTGAGGATATTCGTGATAAGATTGCTTGTTTGTCTTCTTATTCGCTGCTCTATATACTGACACAATGGTTATTATTTGTTGGGTAAGACGACCCTGGCGGCACATATGTTGAAGTCTGGGTTTCCAGTGCAGGGTTGGAGTTGTTCGTAATAGATGGCGCTTCTAATTAAGATGGGCAGACCCCCCGTAACCGTCTGCTCTGTCGGATCTGATGGCATTATATCCTTTGAGGTGGAATAGTTCGTCTGGTTTCAGCCAAGTTTCGCTTACAGCCCAATACGGCTATGTTATTCTTTGAAGCATACTGTAGCAAGCTCTCCTTATTAGCCCGGATAGATCTCGCATTCCACTGAAGAATTGTGTCGTCCTGCAGTGTTGCTCTCGTGTTTCTAAAGGGAGCCGCCATTTTCCCATCTGTTTGGCGATAACGATCTTAGCAGAAGTTGTTTTAAACGCTTGGGGGCGTATTGCGTTGGATTGAGCAAATTATTTCCTGCAAACGATTTAGAATGCACATTATTATTTCAAACATCTTGTTTGCATAGTATTCTGTTATTACAGGGTCCTGTAGGTTATTGCCGAGGGAGAGGAGGGTATGGATTGTGGCCAATGGGTTCATGTTCCTATTAGATGGGATCCAGTATTCTTTATACGAAGTTTCTCCCCACTACCTGTGCTTTTGTCAGTTATTCTGTGACTTCCGATGTTAGGAGTGGGCTCCTGGTCCCTGGATCCGGGGTTGTAGTTGGAAATTTTCAGGTTCATTAGGGGTGTTTGACTGCATAATTATAGGCTGAGGAAGTGGATCCCTGTTGAGGTGGTTGTGCCAGGGGACGACAGGGGGAGCGTCTGCGATAATGCGTTGCCCGATATTGTAGTTTCTTTGCTCATAATTTGTTTTGAGAGGTTGTCATTTTTTGAAGTTTGCCTGTTGGTTCTTTCTAATCTTGCCGCGACACTGGCATACGATGCGGTGTTAGTTTCCTCTGAAGCTTGCTTGTACCCTACATTTTCTTGGGCCATTACCTGATTATCTTTTTTGTCTGATTATATTCCGGGCAATATCTATCAAAGGATGGATGTCCACCATTGCAGTGGACGCCATACTGGGGTGTTTTGTTTATCGCATTCTTTTCCGTCATGCGGGCCTGCACAGAAGGTGCATACGTTTTTTTACTTCTACACTGGTTGCTAGGTGTCCATACCGAGGACAGTTGAAGCATTGCATTACTGGTTTGACATACTGTTCTACAGGGCACCGCACTCCGTGTATGTACACGATAATTCGGACGCCTTTGTGCTTTAAAACGTCAGTAGAACAAACGGGGGAGTGGTATTTCTTTTGTTTGGCCATCTTCTTTAATTCTTTTTGTAAACCTTTTAACTTTTACCACGCGATATTCGCACCTTGCCACAGTTTTTATCTCCTCTTCCGTTAGCTCAGTCATAACATTTCTTATAACCCCTTGTTGTGAGATGCAGGAGAGAGGAATGTAGGCCAGTAGGCCATTATGCTGCCAGATGGTGCTCTGAACAAGGCTATTGGCCGATACGACCGATCTCATCTCTATTTTGACCCGGTTTCGACCCGCTGGAGCTATCTGTATAATATTGTTACTTATTTCGTGGCTGAGGGAATATAGGAGGCGCCCAATGGCCATGGGGTGGATCCTACCTATGTTTCTATCTTTACTTTCTATGAACACATAATAAGGGCCCAAGTCGTAGCTTTCATAATAGGCTGCCATTGCACTGTTTACCTGCAAGCTGATGTTTTCGCTTGTCCTTGCTGTCTGTTGGCGCTGCACACTTTCCGGCGGCGTTGTCTCCATGTTGATGTCTGCCGATGATGTGTCTTGTGGTGTTATTCTGGGGACCTTGATGTTTTCACCTCCGCTGCCGCTGTCGTATCCCGGGATGCATGGGCGTTTCTGGGGTGCGTATGTTGACATTTCTTCTTCTCTTGATAGCGGTGCATCTCGTTGATCTAGTGCACTGTTGTCAGCTGGCAGCGATGTAATCGATGTGTTAGACGTTGCAATTATAACGTCCATGGTTGCTGTCGGTTCATCGTCTGCGCTGTGCAGATATTGCTGCACTGACTACCTGTGTTGTTTCTTCTATCGCTGGAACCATGTTTATTACGCCATTTGGCTGACGTTGCATCGTTGGCTGCATCAGGTATTGTCCGCCTTCGCCATATTCACCGCCGTACATGGCGGATGAGGGCTGGGGCTGAGCTGTATTAGATGTTATTTGCTGCTCTTATCACTATTTCGGTGGCTGTAGTGAAACACACGGTTAGAATCCCGAGAGAGTGTTGCGCGGTCTCGGGAAGAGTCAGACGGGTATACGTAAAACACTTATCCACACAAGTCACTGCCTCGCGGATACACGGAAGTTATCGCTACGAAGGTTGAGACTCGACTCTTTGGCAAAGTTCTTTTCCTCTTTTTTTTGTAATAGAGGCTCCTATCTCGTTTTTTATTTGGGAATCTGTTAAGACAGCGATCTCCCCTCTCTTCGATTCGTCTTTTCATGCTTTCTTTAACTTTTTGAAGGCGCATTAGAATTTCAGGTGAAACATAAAATGAAAAGGCGCTGTTGTAATACAAGAGCACCCCAATAGTGGGGCAGAATTGAGTAGTTCACTATTCCGCCCTAGGGACGCGATTTAGATTAAGGAGGTAGAGGCCTTTCGAGAATGATATGTAAACAAACATTTAACTACACGAAACTAAAGACAATTAAACGTACTTTAAACACGTGCTAACTGTATTTGAAAATCAAATAAGTAAGTACAATTTACCTTGGTTACTGAAAATCAAAAGTAACAATACAGGAGACGAAAATCACACAACGAAAATTCACACACTAACGCTCGAGAAAACTAGATTAAGATGGCTGCATTAGTTGAGGTTCGTCTAGTTTTCCTTATTACCGCTCGATAGTGATATCTGCTTTACACAGAAAAGAGTCGAACTTCATTGCTCCCCGGTACCCCGCTGTGTCCCGGGTTCCCTTACTAGGTGAGCATCAGACGCGTATTGGTGACTATCTTTCACGAGTAACTTATTACTCGTGGACCAGTGAAGCTCTCGATGCTTTACATTCTACTTGTAATAAATAATCATTATGAATTTCGTTACATTTGATACAAATCATATGATAATAAACGACTGGAATAAAGTGAATAAAACGGCATTTGCGAATAGAATACAAGTAATCTACATGTGTACATACAATGAGTATTTTCATCATCAACTTATTGTCATTGAAATTAATTATGTCTAAGCCAGCAGAATTTACATATTTCTTAATTTTATAAGTTTTAATTCCGCTTGTATAAATCCAGCAGTCGGATTGCTGTAGGGTCACATGAACCGTTTATCAGCCACTACATGTGAGATAGGAAACAAGTATTGGGAAGGAACTCAGGCACCTTTTTCTTAATGAACTATTTCAGAATTCGGCTGGAACAATTACATAAACAAAAAACTGGATGAATGAACAAAATTTGATCCCACGTCCTCGCTGCTCCCAAGATCACAAATGTCAGTATCGATTGATGATCTTAAAATGTGCAAGATAATTCACATTTGATTTTTTTTTTAGAGTTCCTAATATTAAGTCTCAATAAAATTATTTCGACTGCGAGAAATTTAGTACACGCAATGTCAAATGGATAGTTTCTACTATGGATTCATTCGGTTTGTAGATTTTTTAAACTATCAATCAGCAAACGTAACATCGAAGCATAACAAACGCCGTGTGTAACGTGACGTAAGCGATGATCAGCTACAGTTCCGTTGAAAATTGTTTGTGGGTTTTTGGTTAATCCGAGCAGAAAAAAAGTAGAAAACACTTGTTTAGCAGTGATTGGGGACTGCCGACACATCGCGCGCAACACGTCATACTTGTTTCTATTGGCTGCGCATTCCGCCCCTGTCCTAGACGCTTTAACCTAACTTGGTAGTCCTACCAGGTACAGGGGATCTACAATTTAACGTGGAATCCTAACCACGCCAGCATTCTGGCGTACTTAACATTACACAGCAAGCTGTGCGAGAGGGGAAGATCGGGTTAAGGGTCTATGAAAATCCCCGCCGAGACAGGGATTCAAACCGGGGACCTTTCGTAGCCCAGTCAGATACCTGAGTTATATGGGCCTAAATTTTTACCTATGTGTATGCCATTAATGTTTGTATTGTATGTAGCGGAAGCAATAAATGAAAAGAAAGAAAAATTTGAATGTGGCATAAGTGTTCAAGGAGAAAAAGTAAGTCTGCTAAGATTTACTGATGACATTGCCCTGTTAGCAAAACAGGCTGAGGATATTGCAAAATTACTGAATTGCGTGAACAAAACACGGAAGGACGATTTCGGACTAAATATAAACCAAAGCAAGACAAATGTTATGAAATGTAGTAGAAATGATTGCAATAATAGTAGATTAAATATAAGAAAGGATAGGATGTAATAGGAGAAATAACTGAATTCTGCTACCTAGGAATTAAAATTACAATTGATGGTTGAAGTTGGAATGATGTTAAAAGTGGAATGGTAATTACAAAAAGAGCTTTGAGGAAATAGAGAAATCTTTTAGTTTTATATACTCAGAAAGAAGTTTCTAAAACTCTTTGAGTGGAGCCCTTTATAGTAGTGAAGTATGGAATTTTAGAATACCAGTAAGAAGGAAAATTGAAGCATTTTAACTATGGTGCTATAGAAGGATGCTGAAAAGTAAATGGAAAGAAGTAAGAAATAAACGTGTTTTGAAAATGGTGGGCGAGGAAGGACGTTAGTGGAAGAGTCTAACAGGAAGAAGAGACAGGATGGTGGGTCATATTTTTAGACATGAGGGAATGGTCGAAGGAGTTTAGAACATATGGAGCAGGTAATTGAGGACGTGGGTTATATGGATTACATTGAAAGAAGAGGTTAGCGCAAGATAGGAAGGGATGGAGGATTGCATAAAACCAGTCATAAGACTGATGGCCGCCAGAAAATAAAAAATTAAAAAAATAATAATAAAAATCTAAAAGATTTTCTGAATTCCTACGGTAACGCATTTATGAAAATCACAAGTTAACTATTTAAATCTAATTCTATATTTATTGACCGGCTAACGATAGCTGATTAGTTTTATTCTTGTTTACTCCCATGTCACCAATCCGACCACGTTCCGTAGACCATATTTACTACAAGACGCTCAGCAAACGCTCACTAGCAAAATTGTTAGAGAAACGGCGCTCTCTCTAATGCCTACTGGAAAATTATTAGTAAATAAACTATTGTGGCAGCAATACTGTCCTATCCTCGAAATGCTAGATTTTTTCCTGGTCATTGGACAGTCATAGCTTTAAAAACTGTTCTTATACTCGCCTATAGCAGTATACAGAGCAAGTATTATATCTAAATTTTTAATATTTTGCTGCGGACCACCTGCATCATCTTCGCGAACCATTAGCCTTTCGCGCACCGCATGTTGAGAAACAGTGGTCTAGGCAAATGCTAGTACGTTCTCCAATCTTCGCCTTGTAAGATCTAGCAACGTCGCGAAAAAATTTCGTGTCGGCTGGTTTTTTAATATATCCTTTCCTATTGAAGTTGGTTAGGGATGTGATGCGTCTGGCACCTGGAACCAGTTGCGTTTAGCTGTGTGCATACCTTCCTCAGATAAAAATTGTGAATTTTTAAATCATTTTAAGACAAATTTTCTTTTTTCTTAGTTTTCTATATCTTCTTAGCAATATAAATTTATAGTTGCCAGACAGTTCCATCGTTGCTAACATCAGTCCAGATACGGTTAAATAAATATAATTTTCAAAGCAGTTTAGCAAAACTGAAATTTTAATATGATATAGTTCTATAATCAAAGAATATAATACAAATTTTCCAAACAGAAATTTGGTTGCTAAATTAGGAGCCAAACCAATTTAAGTGTCGAGGAGACTAGGTGAGTTAGAAGAGGTCGGAATCTAATTCGTTGGCTGCGTGGGAGAGATATCTGTGACAAAGGGCGTTATGAGAGAGATAGAAAAAATATTATTTAATTTATAGCATTTGTATGGGGTAGAATTTCATAAAAAAAACTATAGCATAATAATAATTAAGCTGAAATGAGATGAGAAAAAATAACAACATTAAAAATTGTATTATAATAATGTCAACAGTCATACATAAAAGATAATCTGGTATTGTTATACATTTTTCTTTTTCATCACTCATCACAACGAAACTGTGTTTTCATTTTGCAAAACAGAATTCAAAGAAATTAAACACACGACGCCATCATAATAAATAGGGTCTGTGACTGCTTATCTCTTATGAAACGATGAAACTGTCTGGCAACCATAAATTTATATTGCAAGAAATTACGGAAAAAAAGAAAATTTTTCTTAAAAATACACAAGTTTTACCAGTATGGAAGGGATGCGCATAGGAGAATGCAACCGCTCGCAGCTGCCAGACCTACCACATCCATACCCAACTTCAATCATAAAAGAAATATAAAAAAACAGCAGACCTAAAATTCTTTCTGGAAAAGATTTCTAACACCCATATTATTTCACAAACAAAGACATACTCATCATACAGAAGACTTCCCACCTCTTATGATCACACTGACCGCCTGTGCATAACAGGGAACCAGCCTGTGTTCAACGGGGACCCAGTGGTACGAGATCATTAGATGGACGGATTGAGCAGAGCAAAAAAACTGTCATACAAAGAGCAATTATCAACAACAGTTTGGAAAAAAACGTAATTTTACTAAACGACTGCAGATACCAGAAAAGATTAACCAAGCATTCTACCTGTTCCCGCCGTGAATTAACTCCAGTTTGAAGGTAGCTTCCTTTACTCCTTTATTTCTGTAAATGTAGCAAACGCAATGATATCTGTTGAGTCCTGGAATCGAACCTCCACAGCAGCACTCTGATTTTCGGACCTGGTCGATCCGGTCGCAGTTCTTCATACCTTCACCCTTCCTCTCAACTCTCCCCTACTGCCCCGGCCTGTCTGCGACAGAATAGCTCGTTTCGTTTCTCTGCCTCTTGCTCCTCTCTTTTCGACACACTTCCCGAAATCGCCAGAACTATCACCCCTCATCTTCGCTCTCTTTCTTTCCTCGCTGCCATCAGTGACTGTCTTATCAATCTAACTGTCTCAATCAGTGTCGCTGCTCCTCACTCAGTGCTCGCCGTGTTTTTATCTAAGTGCCGCGTCTCTGCGACACATTTATTTCCATTTCTGCCCGTTTGCGAGGGATTCGTCGCCGCACGTTTGCTTGTGCCTCCAGCGCCCCGTCTTAGCGTTGTGTTCACGTCTCGCTTGTTTCCTCTCTGTCCTCTACCTCTTCATCCCTCCTGCTAGCTCTCTTTTCCATCCCTTTGAACAAGGGCTACCGGAGCGCCTTTGATGTCTCTTCGTCGTCTCCGATCCTCCTCACGCCTTTTGAAAAGTGCCCAATTTTTCACTCGCCTTGTCTCGGCGCGCACTTTCGACGCCCGCCCCCTACAGGCGACCATCCGTCACTGCCCTCCTCCCTGGCGCCCCCGGTGGTGGCGAGAGGGTTGCTTCCCCCTCAGATTGGTGTGTGTCCTGGGGCACTGATAGCGATACGCCCGCCAGCATTTTGTGACGATCACAAGTCGTTATCGCTAACATGGCTCCTCAAAGTGGCACCGCATTTTGGGAAATGAGACATGCTGAAGAAACACGTGTATGGCACTTGTGAGCAAGAGGGTTGTTTACTTCTTTCTCCCGAAAATTATTTACCTCTTGCAATGAAAATTGGCTTCAAAATATGGTCGAAGCAGTCATCCAGCCACTGTGAAGATTCGACTCTGTTCGACATTGATGAAGACAGATTTCCACATATTTTATTTTATTTTTTCTGAATGCCTGCAAGGCACTTGGTGAAGAGGTGATGAGTTGAATGCATCACTTCAGAATATGCCAGTGGTGATAGCTGCAAAAGTAAACTTTATTTTCACACGTTCTACTGTTGCTTCACCTTTCATCCCATTCCTGTTTGGAACAACTCATACATTGTTATTAATAATATTTACAAATGGACAGTATCGTATCTCATATAACATTGATTTTCATCGTGATTTGTAACTAAGAATTTGTCCAATCTTTCCACCGGGTTGTTAGAACAAGCAAATGTTGCATCCTGGAGTAATCGAGAGTGTTGCCATCTGTCAGCGTTTCGTGAAACTAATGTTGCGTATGATAAGTGTATTTTTATTTGTGAAATGTGTAGTTTATGAAGCATATAATGTGGACCTACCCAGCACTGGCCTAGGAAACCGCGGAAAAACCCGCAATCATGGTGGCTAGTTTGGGGTTCCAAGACCCGAACCTGATCCCGTTGAATTTCCTCGATCCAGAGTGGTGGCGTCCACTACCATACTGGTGGGCAATATAATGAATTCCCTTATTACGCCACCAACCTATTATTATCGCCAAAAATACTATAGCAGAATTTAAGAAAATTTTGTGCTGGACACGAATTATAAAATACATATCTTTTACTCATTCAACAAATAGATTGAGACCATATAATTTTTAACGATTTGCTTTTTAAGACGCCATAATCCTTACATTTTAAAAATGGCGGTCATATATATATATTAAGCGGCCGTAATAAAAAATGTTGAAACTGGAAGAGTTCTAGGGTTCGGATTTGGATGGACCAAAGTTCCATAGTTTATAGTAAACTTTCCCATTTGAAATTTATTTTAAAAAACAGTAATTATAAAAATATTACTGATCTTACTTTCTTTGTGTGCTATTTGTTCATGCATAGAAATTATTATGAAGCTATATGAGTTTGATCTGGAGATGTAACCCATCTAAAATGTTTGTATTCCTCTAAAGGCAGTCTCATAATGACACGTAATGCCTGTCAGTATTGTAATGTCTACGTGAGGTTGGTTGGTTTTAACATGATGATCAAACTGTACTCGGCGCCATATTGCTAAGACTTTTGTAAATCGATAAATGAGGTATCATTTTATAGATTGAGGTATCCGCTTTGGTCTCATCATATTTTAAGAATGTAATTTTTCCAAGTTTGTCTCTTAAAGGGCAAAAATTTAAATGCTGTTTTTTTGTGTGTGTGACGAGCAAATTATCTTTCTGCGTTCCTAACCGAATCGATAAATGAAGTAAGATTTTAAAGATTCAGATCTCTGCTTTGATGACATCATATACTAAGAATGGAATTTTCCAGAAATTGACCTTAAAGGTCAAAATTCTAAAACGCGTTTTTGTGTCTCCTTTGAAATCTACCGGTATAGATAAATCAAATGTTATTTTAAAGATTAAGGTATCAGCTTATTTACATCATATTTTAAGAAAACAGTTTATGGAACTCAACACATATTGTATTTTCATGTCATGAGTTATTTATATTCGTTGATACCTAACTGAAATCGGGAAATAAGTTATTATTTTAGAGAGAAAGCTTTCCGATATGGTCAAATCATATTTTAAGAAAGTATTTTTTTTGAAATTTGGTCCTTAAAGGGCAAAGCATCATTATTTCCATAACGTGTTTTATTATTATTCTTAACGAACCATTTATTTCCCTTGACACCCAATCGAAATCGATAAACGAGGTATCATTTATAAGATTATGGTCTGCATTCGAGCAGCATTATAAATTAAGAACAAATCTCTTTTTGGAATTTGAAGCATGAAAAACAAGAGCAATAACTAAGAAAGTTGCGCGTATGAGATAGTTCAGAGCCAATCACTAGATAGCAGCAGCACCTATCACAAAGATTTCAGTAAATTGCTTCACTGGCGTCGACTTTTGTTACGTTCCTACTACACTAAAGAAATAAACAATTCATACAAATGAGGTGGCTCTTCTTTCGTCCTATTACAAAACCACCAACTTTAACATCGTATTTGCGAAATTTAGGCAGGGGCCATCTAGTTCACATTTATTGTTTCATAAAATTTGTATTGCAGTAGAAAAACAGTTTGCAAGTATAGGTAATTCATTTGTCTTGCTAAAGTCTCAGTGAAAAGCATTTATCGTATCTCAGGACGCTATGCACAGGTGGAGAATTGTTTGAAATATTCTTTCACTGGTGACTGTAGATTTACCGCATTGTCCGCCAACCCGCAATGTGTCGACACAACACACAGCACGTCCTAGGTGATTGCAGTCGACGGCCTAGTCAGAAGATCTGGTCCCATGAGCTGTTCAAACAGAGCATATGCCTCTTAGTATCGTAGACTAGACAGTTCTTTTTCGCTTGTTCCAAATCCCCCTGAAATACTTGGAACTTCATGCGGCAGATCGGTAGGTGGAAGTCTATTTTCATCAGCCACCGTCAGCAATTCGCAGTTTTTGTGGTCAACGTCCCTGTGGCAAACACATTCCTGTCCACGGTCGCACAATACAATGAACGGCGGCATTGCTTTGCATCTCCGAATCCCTGAGCACTCAAACGTATCACGTACACCTCAAGAAACGTATGCTTTGAGTCATACTGCTATGACGGAATTACAGTATATATGAATAATTATAAGAAATCAGGATTTAATTTAATTAAAATAGCAATGGGAAGTAGTGATAAAACGATGATCAGCGGACAGTTTTTAATTAACGCTAATTGATTTTAATTGAATTGCGTGGGGTCCTTAATTGATTTTAATTAATGTTAATTGATTTTAATTAATGTTAATTGATTTTAATTAATGCTAATTGATTTTAATTAATGCTAATTGATTTTAATTGATTTTAATTAATGTTAATTGATTTTAATGAAGACTAATTGATTTTAATTAATGCTAATTGATTTTAATTGATTTTAATTGAGGCTAATTGATTTTAATTGAATTGCGGGGAGCCTTAATTGATTTTAATTAATTGAATTGCGTGGGGTCCTTAATTGATTTTAATTAATGCTAATTGAATTGCGGGGAGGGGGTCTGACATCTGTAACCTCAGATTGATCTTATTATTTCCTTATGTACAGCGGTCAGCGGACAGTTTTTTCCCCATGTATTCTTATGGAGGATGGAGTGAGCCCACTTTTTCCCCCATGGCGGGGAGCCTTAATTGATTTTAATTAATGCTAATTGAATTGCGGGGAGGGGGTCGGACATCTGTAACCTCAGATTGATCTTATTATTTCCTTATGTACAGCGGTCAGCGGACAGTTTTTCCCCCCCATGTATTGCTTATGGACCTGTCTTTGCAGACAGTTTGGAGCGGAGGGGAGCCGAGGAACTAGGGGAGTTTAATTGAATGCGGGTTCGTAATTGAATGAGCACAGCTGCACCACACTCGAATTATCGCTCCCCTCGCAGCTGCATGATGCGGGTTCGTAATTGAATGCGCCACACCCGGAAGCCATCAATTATCGCTCCCCTCGCAGCTGCATGATGCGGGTTCGTAATTGAATGAGCACAGCTGCACCACACCCCGGAAGCCCTTAATTATCGCTCCCCTCGCAGCTGCATGATGCGGGTTCGTAATTGAATGCGCCACACCCGGAAGCCATCAATTATCGCTCCCCTCGCAGCTGCATGATGCGGGTTCGTAATTGAATGTGCACAGCTGCACCACACCCGAATTATCGCTCCCCTCGCAGCTGCATGATGCGGGTTCGTATTGAATGCACACAGCTGCACCACACTCGAATTATCGCTCCTCGCAGCTGCAGCCCCACCCGGCGTCAGTTTGCAGCCATGTCCCGTCATAGTGATGTTGTTCTCTTCTGTCTACCAACTCAACGCTGGTGATACGAAACGTTTGACGATAGGGTTATCGTCCAAACACGAGTTTGAACCTGTTGTTGTTCTGGAAAAAGTGGGGCACAATAAAATTGTTTTAACATACGACGAATGAAACGTCCTGATCCATGTATTGGACGTAGTGTCCGAGTTATTCAACGCCGGCACCGACAGCATCTCGCTTGGGTGAGCACACCGTCTCCTGCCGAACGATTGCCGGGGTGAAGACTGTTTGTTTCCACCTCAATGACGATCCTGCCAGCGGTGTCTTCTTCGGCCAGTCTACTTGGAGGAACTTCGTCGACGCGCAGGCCGACCGTGACAAACGCCTTGACCGTCAAGCAGAAGTGGGGCTACTTGGTGGCACGATATTATAACTGAATTTGTGGACATTCTAGCTAATAAAGTGCTACGAGACTTCATATGGCTACAGTGCAAAAAACTGATTGACATGCATATTAATAATGTTCGTGTAGCTCAAGTGACATACAGTTCATCATTGGATTATGCGCAATTAAGACTTGAACTCATCGCATATAAAAATTTGTTAGTATCTGATGATGTAAATAATATTGTAATTAAGATTATGAACCTGGATATGATGTTTGTGGACCTTATTAACTAAAGTGTTTAAATCGCATCAAGCATACTACAAGGTGTTTGTGAGTGAATTGGCTGACAAAGTGTTGAGTGACTACTACACATGTACTGCCTCAGTGTCGAAGTTAATGGATATGCACATCAACAACGTTCATCCTATTCATGTGTCTTACAGTTCTACAATTGATTTTGGGCAATTAAGGATGAAATAGTTGCATACAAAAAATTTGATTGTACTTAATGATGTATGTAGAATTGTAAACAGTAAAGAATAAAATCATTTTACCAGATTTTTCTTTTGTCATTTCACCTATCCTAATTAAATAATAAGATAGTATATATTTTATTTAAATCTTTTACCCGATTTTTCTTTTGTCATTTCACCTATCCTAATTAAATAATAAGATAGTATATATTTTATTTAAATCTTGCTGAAATATCACGCCATAAATAGGCATATTCATAATTTAACTGTCCTTACAGCTAATGTGCCAAGTATACATTACATAACGTCTGTAAAATGTTTATTGACTGCTACGCCATGTTATATCCCTTTCTAAGCTGAAGGTAGACAACTTTCCCACCTTCTACTAGTTATGCACTAACGTAATTGCTTTGCGGTTTAAAATTTTATTCCTGAATGCATCTTTTTGTTGAATAAAAGCTGCTGAATATCTCACTTCTGCCAGACAGAATTTTAGTAAATTTAACGTAGGTAACCACTTTTCGCTGGAAATGGCAGATCAACAAAGCACTTACGAGTATGGGTGGCTCTTTGTCGCTGAGTCGGCAATGCATGTAGGGCTACACTGTAACCGACTTCGGCCGATTGTTCGCTCTGCCAGCACACTGCGACCGATTGTTATTTACTTCTCAACAGATCGCGTTGCAAGATGGAAGAAATTGACGTTATTTAAATGTTGACTGAGAACTCTGTTCAGATTTAATATTATGTTTTGTTATGTAAAAAGTGAATGAGTAAACGACATTTGGTAACACAGCAATGACAAATACTACGAACTTACATTAACTCTATCCAAAGTATTTTTTCACAAGACGTTAACTCTCATTCAGAGGTCGCTTGTTCGTCACCCGTCGTGAAAGTGAAAAGTCCAGGATTCGAATCCCGGCTCAGCCTCGATTTTCAAAAGCCCTTAACCTGACATTCACATCTGGCACAACTTGCGTTGTAATGTGGTTACACCAGAACACTTCCGTTGTTTGGTTTCCAGTTTAAACTGTAGGTTCTCTACACCCGGCTAAGTTCACGTAGGCTAGGATAGGTGCGGAATGCGCAGGCAATAAAAACCCTGGTCATAATGACCAGACTAGCCATTACTCCGTACTTCAGTTGAATATCGGGTTGGTTCCTTCAAAAGGCCATGTCTGAATTCCACCCCGTTCCCCTGCACCAGTCCTATCACGCATCGTGATCGGTAAAGATCTGACCTAGCATTTGGGAGGGTGCGGTTTCGAATCCCCGTCCAGGCATTCAGATTTGGGTTTTCCATGGTTTCCCCAAATAACGCGAGACGAATGCCGGGGATAATTTCATCATTTTTCCATGGCAGAATTCCTTCCCGTTCCTCGTCCACTGTCCTTTCCCCGCCTCTAAAGGCATAGAACCATAAAAAAGAATCGCATGTGCTTTTATCCAATTCAATATAACTTATTAGGCAGGTAGGTGATTTCACTGCAGGTCTATATATTCGTCCTCCTTTCAGAGGTACTTTTTTCTTCCTGGTGGGTGGGTTTGTTAACGTTCGGGACTACCATGTGGGAGATGGAGGGTTCGATTCCCGGTCCGCATGTTAATTAGTATCTGTTGTAGTTTAGACATACAAATAGCCGTTTATCGCCAAGAGTCACTGTGGACACTCCGACAATGACAAAAATAAAAATAAAACGCGTTTAGTGGTGTTTGTTCCTGTAGCCAGGGATGGTAACGCGATGTATGTGGTGGGAGTTCTACAGGTTTATCTGCTCGAATACCTGTGTCAGTGATGTATACTCATAGACCCTCCTAAGTTACCACTTCCCATTCTTGTTGAGGGGTGACTGTAAAATTCTTGAAATACAGATATTTGCGCGGGTACAGCGAATGCGTGCCACAACTTCACAATAATTGTTTGTGCATTGAAATACGGAAAAAAAGTTTCTACTGTAATGGCAGTCTCTGGGTAAAGTGAAAAAACGTGGCCATTTTTTATCAAAATTGCTAAGTTTTTCGCCTGGAACCATTTGAGGAGACCGAAACGCGTTTGTGAATAAAGTTGGTTGCACACGAGTCAAATGTCTCAATGGAGTTATTTGAGGAAACTATGGAAAAAACCGAAATTAGTTGTTTTTTTTGCGTATTCCGCGAATTTCCTAAAATAGTAGTGATTTGTCACACACACAAAGTGAATACCGAAACCATGCCACTAGTTCACAATAATTGTTTTCAGATTCCCCATGCGGCGTCATCATAAATTGCATTGCTCCATACATACAATTTGCAAATATTGACAAGTTGACTAAGCCACTGGTGGATCGCATAACTCACTTGCACAGCCAGTCTGCTATAGGTAGTTGTAAATTTCACAACTTATACTACGACACTGAAGTTCTATCTTCTACCTGAAGATAGGTTTATCGTCCAAACACGACGTCAAAATCGTTGCCTCCTTCAAAAAAGGCGAAGGCTGAATACCTTCCCGTTCCTTGTCTCCAGTCACATCCCGCCTCTAATGACCTCGACTTCGACAAGGCGTAAAACCATAAGTAAAAAGAAAAAAAAAATCTTAAGCCCAGTACGTTTTCATTTACTTTAGAATTACCGTCAATATTTTCTATTGCAGAGACTAAATGCTGATCAGTGCAGAAATGATTACATTCGTCCACGTTTCAGACGATGCAGGTTTAATTTTTGAGACTGGTTGGTGAATTTTTAATGTTCTGCAGTGTCATACAGGTGATTTCATGTTCTTTCTTCAATGCATTCCACTCGTCTTCTTTTCAGAGTTATTGCTTGTATGCCGGTCTGAATATCTACTCTGATGTGTGAGTTTTTAAAGCAAAGTAATGAATCAGCAGTTGTTGGAGATGTAGGTTATATTGAATGCGTAGAGACGTCTGGCTTATCACAACATCAGCAAAGTCAGTTCTGAACAAGGGAAGTTAGAGTAATATCTCCTCCACAAACCAGTCTAAAAACTTTACGAGACAAAGTTTTATATTCGTGCTGTAGTATCCCCCAAGATTAATACGAAAGATTTTACACAATTTCTAACAGTCTGAACGTTGGCTATATAAAAGTGACGATGTTATTATTATTATCACCGAAAACGTGCATCGGATGTCGAAAGTCAAGAGGATCATAGAATACCGAGCCTGGTGGGTGAGCAGTAACGTTCGGATATATCGTTCGCGAGGATATGCAGCACGGTTTTAGAGTCAGATTTTCTTTCGTTTCCCCAAAAATCACTCGAGGCTAGTGTCGGGATCGCCCCCGTGCAGTACTCCTTTGAGAGTAATTTTTTATATGCCGATATAACTACCGTGCCCGGTAGGTGAGTTTTTTAGGATTGGGACTGTCATGTGGAGGTGGAGAGTTCAATTCCCGATCCGGCTGTTCATTAGAATCTGTTGTAGTACCACTTTTCAGCACCACCTCTATCCCACACCACAAGCCTTTTCTGCCATTCAGTAATATTTGCCCACTTACCACGAGTATCAGGGTAGACATATGGTCATCAGACAGATATCATAACTCCCATATTCATACTAGGTCTCACATACAAATCCATACGTCACCACACACAAGCACACAAAAATATAACTAACTAAAAAACCATCAGACAGACGTTAGAGTGTGTGCAAAGGATGACATGTTTTCACCATACACATCAGTGCTTATCCCATACGGATTATTCATCACACCCAATAGATTGCATGTATCATCAACTTATAGGTAGCCAGTGACTGTGAAATCTCAAAGTCGAGTAGAATCCTATAGTGATAGACACACAACGACATCGGAAGACACACATACACACACACTCACATGTCCACGCATACACACATAGTTCCATACATCAACACACACGTACACGTAACTGGAGGAAAGTGACTGAACACCCTATGTCCAGACTGAATAGTTACAGGATGTATGAAGTGTGACATGTTAACTTTGGTGGATTAAGATCGTGAAAACAGGTAAAACTTCACCCCAATTATGTAATTTCACTATACGAAAGATGTCATCGGTTTACATGGTTAGAAGTTGCATCACCGCCTAAGAGACCGGTATTTTGCACGACCTAAGAAGATCGGTATTTTGCGCGCCGGTTATCCGGATACAACGCGTTTGTATTTTTTCTACGCAGCAGCCGCTTACTGTGGGGCCCAAGCCACCTCAGCAAACACTTTTGGATGCCATGCATCAGTGATACCATGTGAATGTGAGTTGAAATAACTAAACTGAATTTACTCTAACCAACTATAACAAACACTTTAACATTCTGTATTAACCTGACTTAACATAAATTCTCCCTTCCTACTGATGGTTGTAGTGTTATGGTGATTCGGCGTTTGTACACACACACTGTCAACACCTTTCATCGATAATATTTGGGCGTATGACGCAAGCATCTATTGGATTATACTTTACACACCTTCATGATGGTAAGGTGAGATGGTGTGTTGTGGTGTGTGTGGGGTGTGTGTAGTGTGTGGTGGTGTGGTGTGGTGTGTGGTGGAGTTCTGCGGTTAATCTGGAGATTGTCATGACAGCAGAAACATACACTTTCCGTCTTTTTGCTCAAATGATATACATTTCTGTAGTTAATGAAACTTGTGATATCGTCATCTTCAGCATGATTTGCTTAGTTCAGCTTCAAATACTTAGTGTGACTTTCGACAGGTATATCTGATGTACTACTCGAGTTGTCCGATGTCATGTAGGGACCGTGAACAGAATGAGTTCATTTATGATGATACACCGCATCATGCCGTGGGTTTTCTATTTGGTGGAGGAATTCAATACACATTGTATGGTATGATGCACAACTTCTAACCATGTAAACCGATGACATCTTTCGTATAGTGAAATTACATAATTGGGGTGAAGTTTACCTGTTTTCACGATCTTAACCACCAAAGTTAACATGTCACACTTCATACATCCTGTAACTATTCAGTCTGGACATAGGGTGTTCAGTCACTTTCCTCCAGTTACGTGTACGTGTGTGTTGATGTATGGAACTATGTGTGTATGCGTGGACATGTGAGTGTGTGTGTATGTGTGTCTTCCGATGTCGTTGTGTGTCTATCACTATAGGATTCTACTCGACTTTGAGATTTCACAGTCACTGGCTACCTATAAGTTGATGATACATGCAATCTATTGGGGTGTGATGAATAATCCGTATGGGATAAGCACTGATGTGTATGGTGAAAACATGTCATCCTTTGCACACTCTAACGTCTGTCTGATGGTTTTTAGTTAGTTATATTTTTGTGTGCGTGTGTGGTGGGACGTATGGATTGTCGTGAGACCTAGTATGAATATGGGAGTTATGATATTGTCTGATGACATATGTCTACCCTGATACTCGTGGTAAGTGGGCAAATATTACTGAATGGCAGAAAAGGGTGGGTGGGATAGAGGTGGTG
>JARYHS010003574.1:0-18421 GCA_031002005.1 Vandiemenella viatica
AATGAAATTGGTCACCGATAGTATTAAGGAATTTTTAAAACTTAATACAAACTACTGTACTTTTTAAAACTTTATATCTGTTTGCCGCTATATTAACCGTGTTTGATTTTTACAGAGAGAAGCAGAACAATTTAATGATGTAGAGGAACGGCATTCGGTTGCGGCAAACCAGCTTCCTACGATTTCTGTAACACCGAAAGAGGATGATCGATCTACAAGTTCTTTGAAGGGTGGCTCATCTTCTTTCAAAAAGAAGAGGAAACAACCAGGCTACCATGATCCAACCGCTGAGGTACTGTTGTTGTTGTTATTAGGGCTTAGGGGCGCGTCAACGACGGGGTCATTAGCGCCCTAGTAACAACCGGCTTAACAGAGTGGCTATTTAGGAATATAACCGTCTGCATGGCCGACTGTAGAGGGGTCGGCCATACAGACAGCTAACCAAAATAAAACCAAAACACGACGTGGCTGTAAAAATGCCACCAGCGTCGAACAGGATTAAAGACGAATTAAAAACCATTCCCACCTCACTGGCTGTATAATGGCCAGGGAGATGGGAATCATTACAATATAAAAAGTAAAAGCAATACACATGGACGGGAAGCTGTAGAGGGGCCTCCCATCCATCTTAAAACTTATGCCGGTCTGCCCAAAATTTTTGGGACTAGACCGGCTACTGCACAGAATTTTAAAACTTTTGCCACACTGTTAGATTCATTACTTAAAATAAGGGTCAGATCGTTGGCTAGTCCAACGTCTGCCCTTAAGTCAAAAAACAAAACACAATCAGTTAAAATGTGGCGTACCGTTAAAGGTACGCCACAAGCATCACATTCCGGTGGGTCCTCCCGGCGGAGAAGAAAGTTGTGCGTCAGAGGACAGTGCCCTATACGGAGGCGAGTAAGGAGAACCTCATCCCTCCTCGCCCGTTGGAAGGAGGTGCTCCACGACTGAACAGTCGGCTTGACCTGCCGGAGCTTATTATGCTCGACTTCCAGCCACTGCCTCTGCCAAACATCAAAATCAAATTTCTTCGCCGCCGAGGCAAGGTCTGACTTTGGGACCGGTTCAAAGTCGGTTCTGACCTTGTCGCAGCCTAACTTGGCAGCTTCATCAGCTGCCTCGTTCCCTCTGATTCCCACATGGCAAGGTACCCAGCAGAATAACACCTCCTTTCCACGAGATTGAAGGGAAAGGAGGGCGTCCTGGATGTCCTGGACTAGACGATCTGCTGGATAGATATTTCCTATGGCCTGAATACAGCTGAGGGAACAACAGCATATGATGAACAACTTATCGCGCATTACTTTCATATGCTGGAGCGACTTCAACACGGCATAGCATTCGGCAGTGTAAACGCTGCACCTGTTGTCCAATTTGAATGTGTAAGTAGCTCGAGGGAATACTATGGAGCAACCAACTCCGTTAGCCTGCTTAGACCCATCCGTATACACCGTGGTAAACGTGTGATACTGGTTTAAAACATCTCTAAAAATTCTGATAAAAACATTATCCGCGGTACAAAGCTTGTTGTGCCGCGATAATTCTAAAATTGTTCTGGGCCTCTTTAAAAGCCTGGGAGGAGATTTACTCCAACCCTGGTGATAAAAAGATGGAAGCTCGAATCCATATTGTTCTAAAATAGCCTTTGTACGGTAGCTGAACGGTTTGGTGGCTTTATGCCGGTTGGTATAGAGCCGCTCGTAGTTCGGATGGAGCACTATGTCGTGCACAGGACTGCCAGGTGTTATGGCAATGTGCAGGTAGTGTCGCACCATGAGGAGTTGCCGACGGATGGTAAGCGGCGGCTCGCCCGAGTCAGCACAAATGCTGACAATAGGGCTGGTGCGACATGCACCTGTGGCGAGCCGAATTCCAGCATGGTGGACACTATCCAATATACGCAGATAGCTGTCCCGTGCCGAACCGTAGACAATACAGCCGTATTCCAACCGTGACCGTACAAAGGCTCTGTAAAATTGTAACAGGCAGGAGCGGTCAGCGCCCCATGACCTGCCACACAGACGTTTTAAAAGATTAAGAGCTTTTAAGGCCCTGGCTCTCACATCTTTTAGATGCGCAAGCCAGTTAAGCCTTGTGTCAAAAATGAGGCCCAGAAATCTAACAGTATCACTAAAACTTAAAACGGTGTTCCTCAGGGTAAGGTGAGGCTCGGTTAAAAGACTTCTGCTGCGAGTAAAAAGTACACACCGGGTTTTTTCAGCGGAGAAACGAAAACCGGTGTGCACTGACCATTCGTCCAGCCTGTTCAGCGTGAGTTGCAACTGCCGCTCAGCGCTTGTCAGGCTGGACGATGCAATAAAAATTAAAAAGTCGTCCACATATAAGGAGTACCGTAGGGGACTCCTTATAATGGCTGCTATGCTATTAATAGCAATGGCAAAAAGCGTAACGCTTAAAACTGAACCCCTGAGGGACACCGTTTTCCTGAATAAAAAGATCAGACACTTCACCACTGACTTGGAACCGGAAGCAACGACCAGATAAAAATGATTTTAAAAACGGGGTAGGTTTCCCCTAAAACCCCACTCACGTAACTGTTTTAAAATCACATGCCGCCAGGTAGTATCGTAGGCCTTTTCAAGGTAAAAAAACACCCACAAGGTGTTGGCTTCGGATGAACGCATCCTGTATTGCCGCCTCCAGGAGGATCAGGTTGTCCAAGGTGGAACGGAACTTCCTGAATCCATTCTGAAAGCGGCTCAGAAGGTTTTGGGATTCCAGACACCAGACGAGGCGGCGGTTAACCATCCTCTCCAGTGTCTTACCCACGCAGCTTGTGAGGGCGATACTACGATAGCTACATGGCAACAATTTGTCCTTGCCAGGCTTTAAAATAGGAATAAGTGTTGCTTCTTTCCACGAGTCGGGGAAGTGTCCTCCGGTCCAAATGTCGTTAAAAATATCTAGAAGGTACCTTTTAGCATCCTTACTGAGATGCCTCAGCATCTGGTACTGGATCAGATCAGGCCCTGGAGCAGTGTCATTTGCGCTGTTCAACGCTGACTCCAGCTCCCAAGATGTAAGTGGGCAGTTGTAGGCCTCTGTATTCGACGAATCGAAGCACAGCGGGCGCCTCTCGGCAGCGACTCTACGTCGCTGAAACCGAGGGTCGAAGTTAGCGGACGAAGTGATGGCGGCGAAGTTCTCCGCCATCAGCTGCGCTATGCTTTGTTCGTCACTAATTATCCGTCCGTGATCCAGTAACCCAGATACTGGTGGGCGGGAGTACCTTCCAGATATACGACGAATGGACTCCCATACTTTCGACGAAGGTGTGGAACGATTTATTGTGCTCACAAAGTTCTGCCATGACCTCTTCTTGCTCTCCTTAATAACTCGACGCGCCTTAGCTCTGGCAATACGGAACGCTGCTAGGTTGTCAGATGTTGGGCACAACCTAAAACGACGCAACTCCCGTCGGCGACCCTGGATGGCGGAACGACATTCATCGTTCCACCAGGGGACGGGCGTCCTTCGCAGCATTCCGGAGCTCTTCGGCATGGAAACGTCAGCTGCCCGGTGAATCACTTCTGTGAAGTGACTCACCTTGTCGTGGCAGATAGATAGAGCATACGGTCAGTTGGATTGGACCGTGTATTTTCACCGCAACTGCTTGTAGATCAGAGGTGAGAGCAATAGGTTCGGAGTGGACAGTGTTTCGAACCAACACAGCCACTCCTCTCTTAGCTCGATCACCCTCGGTATCGTCCTTTCGGAATATGTCATATCCTCTTAGCACTGGCTGGTGTAGCGGTCTCAAATGTGTCTCTTGCAGACAGAGACCCAAAGGATCGGACCGTGCTAAGAGTTGGACTTCCACTTTGTGAGCCTGAAAACCGTTAACGTTCCACTGAAGTATGGGAGCCATTCTTACCTATTTAACCTCACCCGCCCCGGGTCGGGTGGGTCATCGGTCACATCATGCCGAGGAACGGGACCAGACTCGTCCACCAGCATCTCCGTTTCTTCCTGCCCGGAAGCGGAGACAGACATCTCCGACCCAGAGGACTCCTCAAAATCCTCCTTATCCTTTTTATTCTTCTTCCTCTGCTTCTTCCCTTTACTTTCCCCACCGGTGGGCAGTCTGGGAGGAGAAGAAGAGGGGAACTTGACAAACTGGGTCGGATCCGTCTGTCTACACTTAATACCTCGTCTCTTCTGATCACCTCGCTTTCCACTGGTAGGAAGTGGTATCGCTACCATTTCAACATTACGTGGTGGTATTGGAGGTGCTACATTTGATGCTGGTGGAGACTTAGTTACTGCTGCTGGACTGGTCGAGATTGCAGATGTGTTGCTAGCGACATCCGCGGTCTTGGGTTTCATGACCTTCGTGGATTTTGTACCACATTTGCACTGACATGAGCACGTAGTGCTTGTGCCCATGTCTGCAAAGGATGTCTGCGTAGCAACACTTTCTTTCCTGACGGGAGTCGAGACCATTTGAGCAAAGCTACATCCAAAAATTGGAGCGGCGAGCAACATCGCCTTCTTCTTTGCTTCTCCGTATGGTATCCGCTCTTTGGTCTTTAACTCCTGTATCTTGCGCTCCTCAAGATACACTTGACACTCCCTACTCCAGGCAGGATGCGCCCCGGAGCAGTTGACGCACACCTGTGGGAGCGTGCAAGTGGCACCCGGTTCGTGTGCCTCCTTGCCGCATCTACCACAGGTGGGGTTGCCCTTGCATGACGCCATCGTATGTCCGAACCTCTGGCACTGGAAGCAGCGCATTGGGTCCGGAACATACGGACGGATGTTCAAGTTAATATAGCCAGCTTTAATATACTTGGGCAACACTGGAGTGTCAAACGTCAGGACGAAGGTGGCAGTCTTTTCAAGACTGCCATTTACCCTCCGTGTAATCTGACGCACCTCGACCACTTGCTGATCCTCCTACTCCTTAACGAGTTCCTCGGTTCCTAAATCCATGATGTCACGGCAGGTGACGACGCCTTTCGAAGAATTCAGGGATTTGTGGAGTTCGCTTTTAACGGCGAAATCCCCGAGCTTCTCACAGTTAAGGAGCTGGGATGCCTGCCTACTGGTGGTTGTTTCCAGCAGCAGCGTCCCGTTCCTCAACTTTTTAACTGATCTCAAGGTACCGAACAATCCTTCAAGTCCTTTATTAATATAAAAAGGGGACACCTTTTCAAATGTCCCCTCTACCCTCTGCATTACAATGAAAGCGTTCGCTATGGAACACACTTTCCTGTTGCTATGGTCTTCCGAAGCGGGAGGGCTATCAACTCTGGCCTGCTTCTTTGTATTGGGTGTATTGTTATTTACCTGCGGCACACCCGAACCGCAGGGGTTTTGTTTTTGCTTGTGAGATGGAATTTTTGTCCCACGAGTAAAAACATGTTATACAGGAATGCTGATACAACAGGGGCGCGCAGGTGCCCCTGAGGTCGCACGTTAGCGGGTGGTTTGCCTCACCACTCATCCACCTCCTCAGCACGTGTCCGACCTTGAGGTTGAGGTTTTTTTTTTATAGAGGTTTGTACCGTCCTCGCGATCCGGGCGATGAAGCCAAGATCGCCGTTCTCCTAGGCACACAACGTTCCACCGCCACGCCCTACGGTGGTCGTTGAAGCATGAAAGGAGTTTACGGTGTGGGAAACTTGCGGCGCTCACAAGTTTCCAGCTCGGGCACCGCGGGTTCGCCAAACCCCGTACCTGGCACTTGCGTACCAGGCCCCTGCGGGGGAGGTACTGTTATTAGCTGGGGAAAAATTGAAATCACTCCAATCAGAAGATGCTTTCGATATCTTTGGAAAGTATATTGCGCATAAGTTACGTGGACTTGAGGACAAACAAAGTATGTTTGCCCAAAAGCTCATTAATGATGTATTATATGAAGCAGAAAGGGAGGCTTGAATGACGACTTCAAAGTCACAAGTTATGGAAGCATTAGATTACCATATATGTGGGGATCAGCTGGTGCAACAGCAGGAGAGCATTTTGTAACAATGCCACATGTTTTCCCGCCTACCCATCCAGCAGGGACCACTAAAAAAAATTCTTCCAACAATCGAGAAACATTAACCCAAATACGGAAACAGCATGCCCTTTTAATCCTGGTACTTCAAACATCACTCAGTTTTTTTCCAATTTTGATATGAACCACTCATGATTGCTATGAAACCTAATTTGCTCTACTACCAAGGACTGTAATTTGCTTAATTATTGTTTTATAACTTCATACCATTTTATATAAAATATTTTCTTTAATAACATGTATTGTTGATTTACTTACCTTCAGATACTCCTTTTTTATAACTTCATATATAGCTTGACAAGTTTCTGGTATAATGCGGCTTAAAGATTGTTTGGACATTATAGTTGTGAACTCATGATCTTTATAGCTTCTACCTGTTGCTAAAAATCTTAGAGTAGCGGTCAGTCTCTCATGAGGTGAGATACTCCTTCTCATAGCAGTGTCTTGCTTGAGTACTTTTGGTGTTACTGATGACAGCAACTTTAAATAAGCGTCTGTATCCATTCGCAAATAATTACACTAATCTTCAGATCCAAGACGTAATTCGCTCTGAAAATTGACATGAGAGTACACTTTCCTCTTTTATAACCATTTTCTAGACCATCTTCAGCGATAGACAACTTTTTTTTCTTTTTAATCTAACCAGACACAATGAAATAATCACAAACAGTAATTCTTCATCCATGGTTTTGATAAAACTGAGCCAAAGTTGTTGTTGTTTAGGTTTTAGGGCGCGTAGACGACGGGGTCATTAGCGCCCTAACAAAAACCAGGCGTTACAATGTGGCAAAATTGCCGTCTTTGTGGCCGACTGTAAAGGGGTCGGCCACAGAGACAGCACAATAAAATACTTACATACTAACTAAAAAAAAACGTCTGCGTGGCCGACTGTAAAGAGATCGGCAACACAGAAGGCAACATAAAATATAAAGATGAGACTAGAATATAAAATATAAAATTACATACAATAACTGGTTGTTTGTAGAAAGGCCAACCAGTTAAAAAACGAGGTAGCTGGCTGGCTGTAAAAGGGCCAGCCGTATAAGCAGTGTCACAAGTAAAATCAGTAATTGGATTGGTGGTTGTAAACTGCCACCAATCCAATCTAAAACGTAGGCCGGTCTGCCCAAAATTTTTGGGACAAGACCGGCCATGCTACAAAATTTTAAAACCTTGGCCACATTGTCACTATCATTGTTTAAAATAAGGGACAGATCGTTGGCTAAGCCAACGTCTGCCCTTAAGTCTAAAAATAAAATACAATCACTTAAAATGTGGCGTACCGTCAAAGGTACGCCACAAGCATTACATTCCGGTGGGTCCTCCCGGCGGAGAAGAAAGCTGTGCGTCAGAGGACAGTGCCCAATACGGAGGCGAGTGAGGAGAACCTCATCCCTCCTAGCCCGCTGGAAGGAGCTGCTCCACGGCTGAACGGTCGGTTTGACCTGCCGGAGCTTGTTATCCTCAGCTTCCAGCCACTGCCTCTGCCAAACATCAAAAACAAATCTCTTCGCCGCTGAGGCAAGGTCTGACTTTGGGACCGGTTCAAAGTTGATTCTGACCTTGTCGCAGGCTAACTTCGCAGCTACATCAGCTGCCTCGTTCCCCCTGATTCCCACATGGCCCGGTACCCAGCAGAATAATACCTCCTTTCCACGAGATTGGAGGGAAAGGAGGGCGTCCTGGATGTCCTGGACTAGACGATCTGCTGGATACATATTTCCTATGGCCTGAATACAGCTCAGGGAATCACAGCATATGATAAAACACTTATCGCGATTTACTTTCATATGCTGGAGCGACTTTAACACGGCGTAGCACTCGGCGGTGTAAACGCTGCACTTACCGTCAAGTTTGATGTATATGTCGCTCGAGGGAACACGACGGACCAACCAACGCCGTTAGCCTGCTTAGACCCACCCGTATATACCGGGGTAAACGTGTGATACTGGTTTAAAATATCTCTAAATATATTAATAAAAACCCTGTCAGCGGTAAACAGTTTGTTATACCGAGATATATGTAAAATAATTCTGGGCCTCTTTAAAAGCCAGGGTGGAGATTTACTCCAACCCTGGTGATAAAAAGAGGTCAGTTCGAAACCATATTCCTCTAAAATAGCCCTTGTACGGTAGCTGAACGGTTTGGTCGCTCTATGGCGATTAGAGTATAGTCGTTCAAAGTCTAGATACATAACTAGACCGTGCATAGGACTGCCTGGTGTAATGGCAATGTTTAGGTAGTATCGCACCATGAGGAGATGCCGGCGGATGGTAAGCGATGACTCGCCAGAGTCAGCACAAATGCTGACAATCGGGCTGGTGCGATATGCACCGGTGGCGAGCCGAATACCAGCATGGTGGACACTATCCAGTATCCGAAGATAACTGTCCCGTGCCGATCCGTAAACGATGCAACCGTACTCCAGACGCGACCGTACAAAGGCTCTGTAAAACTGTAGCAGGCATGAGCGGTCAGCACCCCAAGACCTGCCACATAGACATTTTAAAACATTTAAAGCTTTTGAAGCTCTCGTTTTCACATCTTTGAGATGTGGTAGCCAGTTGAGCCTTGTGTCAAAAAAGAGGCCCAGAAAACGAACAGTATCAGTAAAACGTAGAACGGTGTTCCTCAGGGTAAGGTGGGGCTCCAGTAAAAGAGTTCTACTACGAGTAAAAAGTACACACCGGGTTTTCTCAGCAGAGAATCGAAAACCGGTGTGCACTGACCATTCGTCCAGCCTGTTCAACGTGAGCTGCAACTGCCGCTCTGCGCTTCTCAGGCTGGACGACGCAATAAAAATTAAAAAATCGTCCACATATAAGGAGAACCGAATGGGACTCCTTATAACCATACATATGCTGTTGATTGCGATAGCAAATAGGGTCACGCTTAAAACTGACCCCTGAGGAACACCGTTTTCCTGAATAAAAACATCAGACACTTCACTACCGACTCGGTACCGGAAGCAACGACCAGATAAAAATGATTTTAAAAAATGGGGCAGGTTACCCCTAAAACCCCATTCAAGTAACTGTTTTAAAATAACATGTCGCCAGGTAGTATCGTATGCCTTTTCAAGATCGAAAAAAACACCCACAAGGTGTTGGCTGCGGATGAACGCATCCTGTATTGCCGCCTCCAGGAGGATCAGGTTGTCCAAGGTGGAACGGAACTTCCTGAATCCACACTGAAAGCGACTCAGAAGATTACGGGATTCAAGACACCAGACGAGGCGGCGATTCACCATCCTCTCCAGTGTCTTCCCCACGCAGCTAGTCAAGGCAATACTACGATAACTACCTGGCAACAATTTGTCTTTGCCAGGTTTTAAAATGGGAATTAATGTTGCTTCTGTTATTGTTGTTGTTGTTGTTGTTTAGGTTTTAGGGCGCGTCGACGATGAGGTCATTAGCACCCTAACAAAAACCAGGTGTGACAACGTGGCGAAATTGCCGTCTGTGTGGCCGACTGTAAAGGGGTCGGCCACAGAGACAGCACAATAAAATACTAACATACTAACTAAAATACCGTCTGCGTGGCCGACTGTAAAGAGGTCGGCCACACAGACGGCAACATAAAATATAAAACTGTGACTAAAATATAAAATTACATCCATTAACTGGTTGGCTGTAGATGGGACGACCAGGTTAAAAAACATGTTAGATGGCTGGCTGTAAAAGGGCCAGCCATATAATCAGTGTCACAAATAAAAACAGTACTTGGATTGGTGGATGTAAACGGCCACCAATCCAATCTAGAAACTAGGCCGATCTGCCAAAAATTTTTGGGACAAGACCGGCCAAGCAACAAAACTTTAAAACCTTAGCCACGTTGTCGCGGTCATCGCTTAAAATAAGGGACAGATCGTTGGCTAAGCCAACGTTTGCCCTTAGATCTAAAAACAATACACATTCGGTTAAAATGTGGTATACCGTCAATGGTACGCCACAAGCATCACACTCCGGAGGGTCCTCTCGGCGGAGAAGGAAACCATGTGTCAGAGGACAGTGCCCTATACGGAGGCGAGTAAGGAGAACCTCATCCCTCCTCGCCTGCTGGAAGGAGCTGCTCCACGGCTGAACGGTCGGTTTGACCTGCCGGAACTTGTTATGCTCAACTTCCAGCCACTGCCTCTGCCAAACATCAAACACAAATCTCTTCGCCGCCGAGGCAAGGTCTGACTTTGGGACCGGGTCAAAGTCGATTCGGACCTTGTCACAGGCTAACTTGGCAGCTTCATCAGCTGCCTCGTTTCCCCTGATTCCCACACGGCCTGGTACCCAGCAGAATACCACCTCCTTCCCACAAGATTGGAGGGAAAGGAGGGCGTCCTGGATATCCTGGACTAGACGGTCTGCTGGGTACATAGTTGCTAATGCCTGAATGCTACTAAGGGAATCACAGCATATGAGGTACTTCTTGTCGCGGCGTGCCTTCATATGCTGGAGCGACTTTAGCAGGGCATAGCACTCCGCAGTGTAAACACTGCACCTGCTATCCAGCTTGTATTTGTAAGTCGCTCGAGGGAACACTACTGAACAGCCTACACTGTTAGCCTGCTTAGACCCATCCGTATACACCAGGGTGAAAGTGTGATATTGATTTAAAATATCAGTAAAAATATTAATAAAAACACTGTCAGCGGTTCGCAGTTTGTTATGCCGTGACAGGTCTAAAATTAATCTGGGCCTCTTTAAAAGCCAGGGAGGGGATTTACTCCAACCCTGGCGATAAAAAGAGGGAAGCTCGAATCCGTAATGTTCTAAAATAGCCTTCGTTGTTGTTGTTGTTGTTGTTGTTAGGGCTTAAGGGCGCGTCGACGGCGGGGTCATTAGCGCCCTAACAACGACCGGCTTAGCAATGTGGCTTAAAATCCAAGTTCTACCGTCTGTATGGCCGACTGTAGAGGGGTCGGCCACACAGACGGCAAATCGAGTAAAAAGCTAAAATGATGGCTGTAAAGGGGCCATTAGAATACGAACATCACAGCACATATCTGGCTGGCTGTAAAGGGGCCAGTCAGACGTAAAACCTTAAATCTAATGGTAAAACAAAAACAAAACAAGAGCTATGCACAATACATGGATGAGTGGCTGTAAAATGGTCACTCATCCACATTAAAAGATTAGGCCGGTCTTCCCAAAATTTTTGGGATAAGACCGCCCACAACACAGAATTTTAAAACTTTAGCCACATTGCTAGCTTCATTACCTAAAATAAGGGGCAGATCATTGGCTAGGCCAACGTCTGCCCTTAAGTCATAGAATAAAATACAATTAGTTAAAATGTGGCGTACCGTCAAAGGTACGCCACAGGCATCACATTCCGGTGGGTCCTCCCGGCGGAGAAGAAAGCTGTGCGTCAGAGGACAGTGCCCTATACGGAGGCGAGTAAGGAGAACCTCATCCCTCCTCGCCCGCTGGAAGGAGCTGCTCCACGGCTGAACGGTCGGTTTGACCAGCCGGAGCTTATTATGCTCTACCTCCAGCCACTGCCTCTCCCACACCTCAAAAGCATTTCTCCTCGCCGCCGAGGCAAGGTCTGACTTTGGGACCGGAGCAAAGTCAATTCTGACCTTGTCGCAGGCTAACTTGGCAGCTACATCAGCTGCCTCGTTCCCCCTGATTCCCACATGGCCAGGTACCCAGCAGAATAGCACCTCCTTTCCGTGAGATTGGAGAGAAAGGAGGGCGTCCTGGATGTCCTGAACTAGACGATCTGCTGGGTACATATTTCCTAGGGCCTGAATACAGCTCAGGGAATCACAGCATATGATGAACCTCTTATCGCGGGTTAATTTAATATGCCGGAGCGACTTTAAAACAGCGTAACACTCGGCGGTGTAAACGCTGCATCTACCATCCAGTTTGTATGTGTAAGTCGCTCGAGGGAACACAACAGAGCATCCCACTCCATTAGCCTGCTTAGACCCATCCGTGAATACCGGGGTAAACGTGTGATACTGTTTTAAAATATCGGTAAAAATACTAATAAAAACATTATTAGCGGTATACAATTTGCTATTCCGACAAAGATCTAAGATTATTCTGGGCCTCCTTAAAAGCCAGGGAGGAGATTTACTCCATCCCTGGTGATAAAAAGAAGGTAACTCAAACCCAAATTGTTCTAAAACGGCCCTTGCACGGTAGCTGTACGGTTTAGTGGCTCTATGCCGGTTGGTATAGAGCCGCTCGTAGCTGGGATGTAGAACTATGTCGTACACGGGACTGCCAGGTGTTATGGCAATATGCGTATAGTTTCGCACCATGAGGAGTTGCCGGCGGATGGTAAGTGGTGGCTCGCCCGAGTCAGCACAAATGCTGACAATAGGGCTGGTGCGATATGCACCCGTGGCAAGCCGAATTCCTGCATGGTGGACACTATCCAGTATCCGAAGGTAACTGTCCCGTGCCGAACCATATACGATACAACCATACTCGAGACGCGACCGTACAAAGGCTCGATAAAACTGTAGCAGGCAGGAGCGATCAGCGCCCCACGACCTGCCACACAGACATTTTAAAATATTAAGAGCTTTTAAGGCCCTGGCTTTCACATCTTTGAGATGCGGAAGCCAGTTAAGCCTGGTGTCAAAAATGAGGCCCAGAAATCTAACTGTTTCAGTAAAACTTAAAACGGTGTTCCTCAAGGTAAGGTGAGGCTCAGCTAAAAGACTTCTGCTACGAGTAAAAAGTACACACTGGGTTTTCTCGGCAGAGAATCGAAAACCGGTGTGCACTGACCATTCATCCAGCCTGTTCAGCGCGAGTTGCAACTGCCGCTCTGCGCTTCTCAGGCTGGACGATGCAATAAAAATTAAAAAATCGTCCACATATAAGAAGAACCGAATGGGACTCCTTATAACCATAGATATACTGTTGATTGCTTAAAACTGACCCCTGAGGAACACCGTTTTCCTGAATAAAAAGATCACACTTCGCTACCGACTCGGTACCGGAAGCAACGACCAGATAAAAAAGATTTTAAAAAATGGGGAAGGTTACCCCTGAAACCCCATTCATGTAACTGTTTTAAAATAACATGTCGCCAGGTAGTATCGTATGCCTTTTCTGGATCGAAAAAAACACCCACAAGGTGCATCCTGTATTGCCGCCTCCAGGAGGATCAGGTTGTCCAAGGTGGAACGGAACTTCCTGAATCCACACTGAAAGCGGCTCAGTAGATTACGGGATTCAAGACACTAGACGAGGCGGCGATTGACCATCCTCTCCAGTGTCTTCCCCACGCAGCTAGTGAAGGCAATACTACGTTAACTATCTGGCAACAATTTGTCTTTCCCAGGTTTTAAAATAGGGATAAGCGTTGCTTCTTTCCACGAGTCGGGGAAGTGTCCTCCGGTCCATATGTCATTAAAAATATCTAGAAGGTACTGCTTAGCATCTTTATTAAGATGCCTCAGCATCTGGTACTGGATCAAATCAGGCCCTGGAGCAGTGTCGTTGGCGCTGTTTAACGCTGACTCCAGCTCCCAAAGTGTAAATGGGCAGTTGTAGGCTTCTGTATTCGACGAGTCGAAGCATAGCGCGCTCCTCTCGGCAGCAATCTTGCGTTGCTGGAACCGAGGGTCAAAGTTGGTGGATGAAGTGATAGCGGCGAGGGTCTCCGCCATCAGCTGCGCTATGCTTCGTTCATCGGTGACTATACGTCCGCGATCCAGTAAACCAGTTACTGGAGGGCGGGAGTACCTTCCAGATATACGGCGGATAGACTCCCATACTTTCGACGAAGGTGTGGAACGATTTATAGTGCTCACAAAGTTCTGCCATGACCTTTTCTTGCTCTCCTTAATAACACGACCCGTCTTAGCTCTGGCTATACGGAACGCTGCCAGGTTGTCGGATGTAGGGTACAACCTGAAACGCCGCAACGCTCGTCTGCGACCCTGAATGGCGGAACGACATTCGTCGTTCCACCAGGGGACATGCGTCCTTCGCAGCGTTCCGGAGCTTTTCGGCATGGTGAATCGCCTGTGTAAGGTGATTCACCTTCTCGTCGAGACTGTTTTACCCCTTTAGAGTAATGGAGCGGCGGTAGAGTTGCCAGTCGGCTTTGCTGACGTTCCATTTGCGTCGGTTATTGCCTCCTCCACGCTCAAACTCTACGTGCATCCATATTGGGAAGTGGTCGCTTCCATGAAGGTCACGATCCACCTCCCAATGCACGGAGTCCGCGATTGAGGGGGAGCACAATGAAAGGTCAATGGCAGAGGACGATCCGGAAGCAGTGGTAAAATGTGTCATTGCACCAGTATTGAGGACACATATTTCCTTTTGCTCTATTAATCTACCAACCATTCGGCCTCAAGGGCAATCGGCGTTTGAGCCCCACAGCGCACTATGTGCGTTGAAATCTCCTAAAAGGAGGAATGGCCGAGTAAGCTGCCGCAAGATGTTAGACATGTCGTCATAACTGATGGGCGTGTTAGGTGGTAGATAAATAGAGCATACTGTGAGTTGAGTGGGACCATAAATCCTCACTGCCACTGCTTGTAAATCAGAGGTGAGAGGTAGAGGTTCGGAGTGGACAGTGTTTCGGACAAACACTGCCACTCCACCCTTCGCTCGATCACCCTCGGTATCGTCTTTACGGTATACGTCATATCCTCATAGCACAGGTTGGTGTGATGGTCTGAAATGTGTCTCTTGTAGACAGAGACACAAAGGATCAGACCATGCTAAGAGGAGTAACTCCTCTTTGTGAGCTGTAAATCCATTGATGTTCCACTGAAGTATGGGAGCCATCCTTACCTATTTAACCTCACCCGCCCCGGTTCGGGTGGGTCTTCAGCCACTTCCTGCTGAGGTACGGGACCAGTCTCGTCCACCAGCATTTCCGTTTCTTCTTGCCCGGAGGCGGAGACAGACATCTCCGACCCAGAGGACTCCTCAAAATCCTCCCCATCCTTTTTCTTTTTCTTCTTCTGCCTCTTCCCCTTACTCTCCCTGCCGGTGGGCGGTCTGGGAGGAGAAGAAGAGGGGGACTAAACAAACAAACTCGGATCAGTCTGTCTAAACTTTATACCTCGGATCTTTTGGTCACCTCTATTTCCACCGCTAGCAAATGGTATCGCTACCATTTCAGTAGCTCGTGGTGGAATAGGAGGTGCCGTTAATCTGATTGCTGGTGGAGACTATTTCTGCTGCTGGACAGGTCGAGGTTACAGAAGTGTTGCTAGCGACATCCGCGGTCTTGGGTGTTATGACCTTCGTGGGTTTTGCACCACACTTGCACTGACATGAGCACATAGTTCTTGTGCCCATGTCTGCAAAGGATGTCTGCGTAGCAACACTTTCTTTCCTGACGGGAGTCGAGACCGTCTTGGCAAAGCTTGTTCCGAATATTGGAGCAGCGAGCGCTTTCGCCTTCTTCTTTGCCTCTATATAAGGTATCCGCTCTTTGGTCTTCAACTCCTGTATCTTGCGCTCTTCAAGATACACTTGACACTCCCTACTCCAGGCAGGGTGCGACCCGGAGCAGTTGACGCACACCTGTGGGAGCGCGCAAGTGACACCTGGTTCGTGTGCCCCCTTGCCACATCTACCACAGGTGGGGTTGCCCTTGCATGACACCGTCGTATGTCCGAACCTCTGGCACTGGAAGCAGCGCATTGGGTCCGGAACATACGGACGGACGTTCAAGTTGATATAGCCAGCTTTTATACACTTGGGCAACACTGGAGTGCCAAACGTCAGGACGAAGGTGGCAGTCTTTTCAAGACTACCATTTACCCTCCGTGTAATCTGACGCACCTCGACCACTTGCTGATCTTCCCACTCCTTAACCAGTTCCTCAGTCCCTAAATCCATAATGTCCCGGCAGGTGACTACGCCTTTACTAGAGTTTAGGGTTCTGTGGAGTTCGCAACTGACTGCGAACTCCCCGAGCTTCTCGCAATTAAGGAGCTGGGAAGCCTGCCTACTGGTGGTTGTTTCCAGCAGCAGCGTCCCGTTCCTCAGCTTTTTAATTGATTTCAAGGTTCCAACCAAACCTTCTAAACCTTTATTGATATAAAAGGGGGACACCTTTTCAAATGTCCCCTCTACCCTCTGCATTATGACGAAAGCGTTCGGTATTGAACAGACTTTCCTGTGACTTTGACTTTCAGATGCGGGAGGGCTATCAACCCTGACCCGCTTCTTGGAATTGGGAGTATTTTTATTTGCCTGCGGCAAACCCGTACCGCAGGGTTCTTTGGTTTTTTGGTGAGGCTTAATTTTTGGTCCCACGAGAAAAACCAGTATAAGAAGGAATGCTCATACAACAGGGGTGCGCAGGTGCCCCTGAGGTGACACGTTAGCGAGTGAATTCCCTCTCCACCCATTCACCTCCTCGGCACGTGGCTGACCTTGAGGTTGAGGGGTTTTTTATAGAGGTTTTCTACCGTCCTCGCGATCCGGGCGATGAAGCCAAGATCCCCGTTCTCCTAGGCACACATCGTTCCACCGCCACGCCCTACGGTGGTCATTGAAGCATGGTAGGAGTTTATGGTGTGGGAAACTTGCGGCGCACACACGTTTCCAGCTCGGGCACCGCGGGTTCGCCAAACCCGTACCTGGCACTTGCGTACCAGGCCCCTGCGGGGAAATGTTGCTTCTATCCACGAGTCGGGGAAGTGACCTCCGGTCCAAATATGATTAAAAATATCTAGAAGGTACTTTTTAGCATCATTACTAAGATGCCTCAGCATCTGGTACTGGATCATATCAGGTCCTGGAGCGGTGTCATTAGCACTGTTTAGTGTAGACTCCAGCTCCCAGGATGAGAACGGGCTGTTATATGCCTCTGTGTCCGACGAATCAAAGCACAGCGTGCGCCTTTCGGCAGCAGTCCTTCGCTGCTGGACCTGAAGGTCCAAGATGGCAGACGAAGTGATGGCAGCGAAATTCTCTGCCATCAGCTGGGCTATGCTTCGTTCGTCGGTTATCACACGTCCGTGGTCCAGTAATCCAGATACTGGTGGGCGGGAGTACCTTCCAGATATACGGCGGATAGACTCCCATACTTTTGATGAAGGTGTGGAACGATTTATGGTACTCACAAAGTTCTGCCTTGATCTTTTCTTGCTCTCCTTAATAACCCGACGCGCCTTAGCTCTAGCTATACGGAACGCTGCCAGGTTGTCGGCTGTTGGGTTCAACCTGAAACGACGCAACGCCCGTCTGCGACCCTGGATAGTGGAACGACATTCGTCGTTACACCAGGGGACGGGCGTCCTTCGCAGCGTTCCGGAGCTTTTTGGCATGGAAACGTCAGCAGCGTGGTGAATCACTTCTGTGAAGTGACTCACCTTGTCGTGTATATTCTCGCGGCGTTGTAGCAAAACAGAACGGCAGAAGAGCTGCCAATCTGCTTTACTGACGTTCCATCTGCGTCGGGTGTTTCCTCCTCTACCCTCAACACCCACGTGCATCCTTATAGGGAAGTGGTCGCTTCCATGGAGGTCGCGATCCACCTCCCACTGCACGGAGTCTGCGATTGAAGGAGAGCACAACGAAAGATCAATGGCAGAGGACGAACTGGAAGCAGTGGTGAAGTGGGTCATTTGTCCTGTATTCAAGATACAAACGTCCTCTTGCTCCATTAATCTACCAACCACTCGGCCTCTGGGGCAATCGGTGTTCGAGCCCCACAACGCACTATGTGCGTTAAAGTCTCCTAGGAGGAGGAATGGCCGAGTAAGCTGCCGCAGTATGTCGGTAAGTTCGTCATACTCGACGGGCGTATTTGGTGGTAGATAAATGGAGCAGTCGGTCAGTTTAATAGGACCGTATATCCTCACTGCCACTGCTTGTACGTTAGAGGTGAGAGCAACGTGTTCGGAGTGGACAGTGTTTCGGACAAACACAGCCACTCCTCCCTTCGCTCGATCACCCTCGGTATCGTCCTTTTGGAATATGTCATATCCTCTTAGCACAGGTTGGTGTGAAGGTCTAAAATGTGTCTCCTGTAAACAGAGACACAACGGATTAGACCGTGCTAAGAGTGGACTTCCTCTTTGTGAGCCTGAAAGCCGTTAACGTTCCAATGTAGTATGGGAGCCATCCTACCTATTTAATTTCACCCGCCCCGGTTCGGGTGGGTCCTCCGATTGTGAATGCTGAGGAACGGAACCAGGTTCGTCCACCAGCATTTGGTCGTCTTCGGGGTCCGAAGACGATTCCGCATTTTGTGAGGCCTCAGAGCCTGGCGGGTCTTTCATCCGCTGAGGCCTCCGCCCCTTTCCTTCCCTCCCAGTTTGTGCTCTGGGGGGAGAAGAGGAAGGGGACTTAACAAACATGCTGGGATCCGCATGTTTAAATTTCGGACCCCGAACTTTTTGCACAGTTTTCATCCGCTGCTATCGGCGGATGTTGCTGCCATTTGTTCAGCCGC
>JARYHS010003575.1:0-13316 GCA_031002005.1 Vandiemenella viatica
TCCCATTTTTGCACAATACGGCAACACAGAAAATGCGCGACGTCTCAGGAAACTTAAGCGTGTCCCTTGACTTTGCCAATGACGGCATCCTATTGGTGGATGTTCGGTCAAGAGCCTTCTATATTTCAGATGATTCATTTTGTAATATCAAGATGCAGAATATACAATTAAAGATAGGTGGCAGATACGTGGCTTAGCTCCCCTCACTGAAGTGTAAGATGGCCGGATCTTTCAGTCACTTACACTTGATTCCTTTTGTATCGTTATGCTATTAAAAGTAATATTAATGTTTGAAAAGTAACGTAAGGGATTGGTTGAAAGCGTAGCAAAGAGTGGACAGGATGTTACATTTTATTTAGATTTATTGCATTTACGCTAAAGAAACGTTTATTCTCATTTTATTTTGCATAATTTCTTTTCTTATTTATACTTTTTGTATCATCCATAAATCCGTGTATAAACGGAAAAAAGGCTAGGCAAGTCACGAATCGTTGAAATCTTAACTTTTAGTTGATATGTAAGCAGTCCAAACAAAATTATCGTAAAAACATGTACCTCGAAGTGATTGATGTGTGCGGATAGGAAGTTCCATACAGGTTGTTTACGGACTGGATGGCCGAACCATTGAGCAAGCTGCGTGGTCTAGTGGCTACCTTTGTTCGCTGGTTCTAAACTATTTTGAGGTAATTTTTTTTTTTTCGTTTCCAAACTGTTCCAACATACCCATTGTTCATGTATAAAATATTTAATTTCTATAGTAAAAACAGATAACAATTAAAACATCAGACTAAAAAACTATTTCTATTAAATTTTGCTGAATAAAATGTTCATTATAAAAACCATAGCGTTTAATCGAAAGCACTGAGCTATAAACAGAATTATCTCTTATATTCATTCCTCATGACTAACCATTTCTTCTCTGGAATTATTGACTACCATTGACTATTTTAAAAGAACTTCCAAGCATATCTTACCATTTTCAGAAGCCAGCTGATTTTTGTTTTTTATATATATATATACGGCAGAAAAAGGATACAAGATATTGAGGAAGACTTCAAAAGAAATAACACAAGAAATTTCTATAGAACTTTCAAAGAAAATATTACAGGCTACCAACCTCCAAACTTTTGTTTCAAAAGGCCAGATGGTTCCATTGAAATGAATACCAAAGCTAACTGCAAAATTCTGGCACAATACTTTGAAAATCTCCTCAACTGCGAGAAACCGACGGGAAAATTGACCCTAACAGAAACTACACCAAATCCGGACTCTACACCACCCACACTCGAAGAGATAAAGGAGATCATAAAACAACTGAAAAACAACAGAGCACCAGGAGAAGATGGCATTATTGCCGAGTTCTGGAAGCTTGGAGACGAAAATCTCACAAAGAAAATTTATAAAATTATTACAGATATTTGGGCCACAGAGAAAATTCCACAAGAATGGAAATGTGCGCTAATACATCCCTTACATAAAAAGGGTGACAAGACGGATCCCAACAATTACAGAGGTATCTCCTTGCTGCCAGTCATTTATAAAATCCTCTCCAAAGCCCTACTAAACAGGCTAGAACCTCAGGTAGATCCACAAATAGGTGAATACCAGGCAGGCTTTAGAAAAGGAAGATCATGCATAGAACAAATCTGGAATCTGAGAACACTCCTGAAGATAAGACAAACAAACAATTACCGTAGTAACATTTGTGGATTTCAGGAAGGCATATGATTCCATAGACAGACAGACGCTCTTTGACATAATGAGAGAATACGGCATAGACAAGAAGACAAGGGCTCTGATACAACAAACACTCACGGATACCATGTCTAAAGTGAAATTTATGGGAGAAACATCAGAACCATTCAAAATTTGCACTGGTATCAGGCAAGGAGATGGATTATCACCAATTTTATTCAACATGGTATTGGACAAAGTTATAAAACAATGGGAAACGCAGGTCAAAGGAATACAGCTAGGAAGAAACACGACATACCAAAACAATCATCAGATGCCTGGCATTTGCGGATGACCTGGCAATTCTCAGCAACAATAGGCAGGAAGCACAAGATGCATTGGAACAGCTACATCAAATTGCCCCCAAAACAGGGCTACAAATTTCGTATGAGAAAACGCAGTACATGGAGAAACAAAACAACAATGTACAAACAATATACACAAAATTTGGAAACATAAAAAGAGTTGAGAAATTCAAATATCTAGGGGAATACATACAAGTAGGAGGATCTAACAAGCTATCAAATTCAGAAAGATCAGAAAAGCTTCAGAAGGCTTATAGACTCACATGGTCATATTATAACAAAAGAAATATATCAAGACAGGCCCAACTCAGACATTACAAAACAGTGGTACTGCCAGAAGCATTATATGCATCAGAAACAACAACGATTGGGGCTTCAGGCATAACAGAAGCGGAAAAAGTTGAACGCAAAATCCTTAGAAAAATTTTTGGAGCTATATATAAAGACGGTATATGGATGAAAAGACCAACGAAAGAACTATACGAACATACAGATAGATTGACAGACATGATCAGAAGACATAGATTACAATTTTATGGACATTTACAGCGAATGAACAGCACTAGACTCACAAAGAGGATCTTTGATGTGGTAAATGGTTCACTCAGGAAAACCAATTGGTTCCAGGAAATAGAAGAGGACTTGAAGCACGCAGGGATCAGCAAGGACATGACACGGGAAAGGGGACAATTCAGGAACAAAATTATGAACTCAAAATTTAAAATACAGAAGAAAACAGGAACAAAATGGACTGAACAAAGGAAACAGGAACACAGTGAGCGTATGAAAAGGTTTTGGGAAGAGAAGAGGAAGAAGACAAATACAAACAAAACTGAATAATCATGAATAATTTGAGTTTAAACACTGTCCTCAAGGGCAATAATGATTAATAATAATAATAATATATTTAACATTCCTGTAGAAATTAGGTGTTATAAAAATCCAATTTCCAGCGTTAAGTTTAAAAACAAATTCTAATCTCTAACGCGAATATTCTTTCCCCTTGGCTATAAAAAGATAATATTAGATGAGGAACGCATATTAAGAATCGTTCTGGCCTCGCATTCGGGAGGACGGAAGTTCGAATCCCCGTCCGGGCATCTAGATTTGGGTTTTTCATGGTTTCCCAAATCACTCCAGGCAAATGCCGGGATGCTTCCTTCAAAAGGGCATGGCCGAATTCCTTCCCATTCCTTGCTCCCCATCCTTCCCCGTCTCTAAAGACCTCGCTGTTAAGAGGCGTTAAGCAGTTAAAATATATATATATATATATTAAGAATTTGTAATTGAATGACGCATTTTTAATTTCGTCTAGTTTTTAATTTTAAAATAATTTGGTTCTATCTGGCAATAATGTGAAAGAGATTACTAACAACAAAAGGATTTATTTATAATCGATTAGAATATTTGGTTACTGGACAAACACGGGAATAACCATGTTTCTAGGAGGTAGACATTTTTTTATTACGAAATTACCGAAAGAATCACAAAGATATTATTTAGGAAAACTGTGTCTGCAAAACAGATTGAATGAAACTGTCTTCCTTAGCAGCGTTGTATACACTTTGACGTGTTAGAAAGCAAGTCTGAGCGCCATGGTCCTGTGGTTAGCGTTATAGGTTGCTGGACGGACGAATCTTAGTTCGAATCCAAGTATTTCACATCTTTTTAAAAAATTAATTTTATTCCCTTTATAAACGTTCCGAACCTACAATAGCTTATGCGTTGAATACATACTTGTTTCTTTACTAACTGCGTCAGGGAATAACATACTCGAAACTGAAAACTATCAAATGTCTCTTAACCCTCTGTCGAGGTTAACATGAACGCTTCTGTGGCGGCAACAGTGAAAGAAAGCTACTCGGGTTTCTAGCTGCCCCGAAATCACATTGTCTGTCCCTTTTAAACGGCACACATATTTCCAGAGGCGGATTTTGATTTTGGTTTGGGAGGATCTTGGGCGGATTTTGATTTTGGGGGGAGGGGAAGGGGGCTTGATAAGATTTTAGTTTGGGAGAACAGAACATTTCCTTTGGGGGGGAAGGCCTTTTTCATTCAAAATTCGATATCTCCATTTTTTAAGTATTCAATTATACATCTATATACCCCTTTAATATCACTGGCTAGAAGTAAGATTAAATTTGTGGGTAGGGGGATTCGCATTCTGGCTAGTTCATTTATCATTTTATCCTGATGAGATTATATTTTTGCATGAGAATAATATGTGATTTATGTCCCCAATAGCCTGATCTTGACAATCACAAAGAGGAGATTCTCGAATCCCTACCCGGTGCAGGTGGCTTGGGAAATTCCCGTGATGGAAACGAGCTCTGGAAATAGTGTTAATAAGGCGTCCTGCTGATGTTCCACTTGTAAAACCATGGTTTTGTTGGTATTATTGGTTGGACACTTCCGTAGTGTGAGCCTTTAATGGTTTTTGATATATTCCATTCTTCTTGCCAAGTGTCCCTTGCTCTTTCTTTGATGCTTGAGATCATGTCTGCGACCACAAGTTTCATGTTCTCTTTGTGTCCCACATGTATAGCTTGTTTGGCCAACAAATCCACCTGTTCATTGTGCTTTATTCCGCTGTGGGATGGAATCCATAGCAGATATGTCGTAATACCAAGCTCCCTGTTGTACTTTATGTGTTTCGTGATTTCTATTATTAATAGGGATAAGCGATTGTCCCAGGTTGTGTTATCCAAACTCTTAAGTACACTAAGGGAGTCTGTCATAATCACTACTATATTATGGCCACATAGGCGGCTGTATTTAACTGCCTCAAGAAGAGCTCTAGCTTCAGCTGGTAAGATGGACGTTTCTTCCGGGAGAGAATACTGGGCCGAAAATCCTGTGCTGGGGCAGAAGAAGGCGCAACCTACTCTACTTTTGCCTGGAACCTTCGATCCATCTGTGTAAATATTAAGTACGTTGTCACCCTACGTTGAAATATAATTGATTATTTTTTACTAATATTTGGATATCTGTCTGCTTCCAGAAAATGAACATTATTTGTTTCTTGACGTAATTCGTAGGGTTCAAGATATATAGGGTGTGTTTTGTAGGATATGACCTTATCTTTGCTATTTTTCCAGAACGAGTAGGATTCAAGAAGTGGTAGCCTAGCACTATTGATGTCATAGGTGGTTAGCGTTTCCATCACTTTAAAGCGTTCATGTAGTGGGTGTTCACTGTACGCTAATTTTGTTAATAGAAATTTTTCCGCGAGTAATTTTCGCCGGATATGAAGAGGTAATTCCCCTGATTCCACAGGTAGGGCGTTGGTTGGTGTGAAGTGCATTGCTCCCACGCAGGTTCTGAGACAGCGTAACTGAAGCCTGTCTAATTTTCGAAAGCGCGTCTTTTCTGGCGTTGAGGTAGAACATGCTACCGTAGTCCAGTAGCGATCTGATCAATGTTCGATAGAGGAGCAACAGCATTTTGGGGTGAGAGCCCCACCAAGTACAGCAACCATTCGTATTACGTTAGTCGTGCGTCAGTTTTTGCGACCAGGTGGTCTATGTGATGATTCCAGCTGAGCCGGCTATCTGGGATCATCCCTAGGAATCGGACTCGACTCCTTAATGGGAAGCTATATGTTCCTAATTGGAGATTGTCATGGTTGAACAGAATTTTTCTTTTTGAAAATAAAATAACTATCGACTTTTCACATGATAGTTCTAAACCATTTTTCAGTAACCACTGCTAATGACCATTATTGCTTCGCTCAAGATGTTCTGACACTTCCGTCTGTGACTCAGCGTTGTGTATATGACGACGTCATCTGCGAATTGGAGAGTCTTTACTCTAGGCGATAATTGATGACTTAAGTCATATATATAATATAAATAGTAGTGGGCTTAAAATTGCTCCTTGAGGAAGGCCTTGTGTAGCTTACGTGGACCTACTTTGTTTCCTCTTCGAGCTTACGTAAATTATTCTATCTGATAAAGGGAGTATAGGCCTGCAACCAATTTCCTCGGTATTCCAAGAGTAACTAGCTTTTTCATTAAGATGGAATGTTAACATTGTCATAGGCTGCTTGTATATCGAGGAAGATTGCTCTAAATATGTTTGTTGCAGAATGCCAAATTAATGTCAGTAGTCAGGACAGCGAGGTTATCTGCTGTACTTTTGCCTTTTCTAAATCCTGCTTGAGAGTCAGGAATTAATTCGTTTGACTCCACCCTCCATTCCAGTCTGTTTTTAACCAGGCGTTCCAACGTTTTTCCTACGCAGGACATTAGTGAATATAGGTCTGTAGGAGGAAGCTGTAGTAGGTTCTTTATCTGGTTTTAGCACTGGAATAATAACTTGAGTCTTCCATTCTACTGGGATTGGTTCGTTCATCCATATTTGATTAAAACTATTTAACAGTATCTGTAAACCTGATTTTGGCATATTATATAGCATGGAATAATGTATCCCGTCTACTCCGGGAGAAGTATCGGAAGAGCGTTTAAGGGTTTGCTGAAGTTCCTTCATAGAAAACGGAACGCACAGCTGGTGAACAGATGCTTCATCACGGATGAGATTAAAGCTAGTGTCCTGGAATTGTACTGTTGGAGGAGCAATTTTATCTGCAAGTTCTTCTAGGACCGAGGAGCTGATCTTATTGGTTCTGGTGTTGAAATTGTTGTTCCCTTAAGCTTCTTACTGTAGACCAGATGTTTGAGATATTTGAGTCCTTTCCCAAGGACTCACAAAACCGGATCCAGTTTAAGCGCTTTTGGTTTTTCAGCACTCTCTTAGTACGAGCGTTGATTTTCAAATATGCCATATAGTGTTGCAGATCCGGATTCTTGCGGTAGGTTGAAAGTGCAAGTCGTCTTTGAGCCACTGCTCTAGAACATGTTGGATTCCACCACATCGGTGGTCGAGTTTTCCTAACGTTATTGTAATTTCTTTGTTGAATTGCTTTATCTGCCGCTCTGTCTATTGCGTTTTTAAGTTCTCTATATGTATCATTCCCCGTCATTTGTTCCGTGATATTTCTGGTTTCTTCTTCGATGAGTCTCTTATATTTAACCCAGTCAGCCCTATTTGTATTCCACTTTATTGTTGGATGAGCAGGAGATTCTTTATTGTAGGGGCATCCTATTGTTAAAAGAATGGGGTAGTGATCGGATCCCATTGAATCTTTTAGAACCTGCCAGGTGGATATGGCTGCTAAATTGCTAGAACAAAGTGTTAAGTCGACTGCCGAGGGTATCTTCCTGGTGTCTGTACAAGGGTTGGATTCCCGTCGTTCATTACAATCAAATTATATTCGTCTACCATGTCGGTAATTACCGATCCTTGAGGGTCATTGTATCGGCAGCCCCAACTTTGACTATGGGCGTTAAAATCGCCGGCCAAAATTACTGGTGAATTGATTTGCCTCAGCAATTTTGTCCAATCATTTGGGCGAGTTTTTATTCTTGGACAACAGTAAACAGATACGATCGTGAAAGTTGTCTGGTAGCCGCGTATTCGTACTGCCACCACTTGGAAGGGTAAATCATCCGTTTTAAGTTTAACTGGACTCATGAGGTACGCTCTGCTGCACAATTTTGGCCACTCCTCCTTTTCCGTCGGCTCTGACATTTCTGTAGAGGTTGTAAGACTTGAAGGTAACATTTTTGTTAGGTTTAAACCACGTTTCTGATAATGCCGCGATGTCTATTCTGCTTCGTAATAGTTCTGTATTAAGACTTTCTCTGTTCGCCCATACTGATCTACCGTTCCACTGGAGTATTTTTAGCTGCGGTTCGTGAGTGGAGGACGAGTGCAAATTTTGTTTGTCATCTGGATCCATTATGTGGTCGTTTGTGATGATCGCCTCTAGTAGGTTTCTTACATGTTTTGGATCAATTGTACTGTTGTATCTTGTCTGCTCAATTATGGTTATTACTAACGCCATCAATTTTTCCACTAGTGGTATTTCCGCCGTTATTATCTGTTGTTGCGCTAACTGGTGATTCGGCTCGAGAGTTCCCGGCATCCTGTGTGGTAGTGGTTGATATGGATTGAACATTATGGGTTGTGTTGGACCATTGCTTTTCCAGAACAGATTCTGAGGGATTATGGTACCATTGCCTATTGGCCTTGTTTTTGTAACGTTTGTGGGCATAGGCGGCTGGCCCACTCCAGTGTGATTCGGATTTCCTTGTAAATGGCTATGTGGAGTTGTGTGGCGCGAACAATGCTGGCTTCCGGGTTGTCGTACTTGAGGGCTGCTACCTTCTTGTGTTACTGCTGGAATGTATGGTGGATTTAGTGGAGTTACTTGTTTGGCTGCGATAGGAATTGGGTTTTCCTCCGGAAGTTGTTGGCCCGTTTGTATTAGCTGTGTGCCTGCTGCCGTTACATTGGCGTAAGTGCGTGAGTTTGTAAGGGGGTGCCATTGTTGGGGATTATTGACTGCCAAATTTTGTTTTCTTTCTGAGCGCTGTTTGAATTCCGGGCAGGAACGATCGGTAGACAGGTGGTTTCCTTGGCAGTATATGCAACTTGGTTGATTTTCGGAGGTGCAATCTTTGAGTTTGTGAGAACCAGCACATCTACTACAGCGAGGTTGGCTTCTACACTGGGCTTGGGTGTGGTTGTACCTAAGACATTGCTAACACTGTATCACTGGTGAAACGTAGGGTTGCACCACACATCTCATGTCATATAAGTAAATGTACTGTGGTAACACTTGGGATTGAAAGGTTAAGACGCAAACTGGTAGGGGGCGGCATTGAACTCCTTTGTCTGCTGAAACTTTTTTAGTAAATCTTCTGACTCGTAGTACTGGGAAAGGGGAAATTGTTTCATTTATTATTTCATCTGAAGTTAACGAGGTGTCAATGTTCCTAATCACTCCCTGTTGCCTGGTCATATAGTATGGTATATAAGCCTCCAGGTTATTGTCTTTTAGTGATCTCAATTCTACCAAGGAATTTGCAGAAGTACCGGTCTTAGTTTCTATTCTAATTCTATTCCGCCCTGCGGTAGTAATATTAAATATTTCCGATCCTATGTGGTTATTATTTAGGAAAATCATTTTTCCTACTGACATAGGGTGCAGATTGCCAATGTTGTTATTGCTACTTTCCACCATTACGTAGTAAGGACCATTGTCCGTAGGTGTATATCTATTATCTTGACTATTCTGGTTTGTGGGGGATTCGGGTTTTTCATAGATATTTGGTGGGCCCGGCTGGTGCTGTGGAACTGGTATAGGAGGTAGGTTAGTTGCACTGTTGGATACATTTTCAATGACTAACGGGACTATTAATTTAAAGGATAGCGCGACTCTTGAGATAGGTTCTAGATTAAGCAACAGCTGGTCTTTTTGCTTGGCGCGTTTACTCACTGGTGACGTATGTTGTTTCTTCTGTGGCGAGCGTGATCTTGCGCGTTAAAGCGGTTTGTTTTTTGGAGTCTGCCGGTGCTGTTGTTGCTCTGTCAGAACTCCCTGCTGATCGTACTGCATCTCTTCCACTGTCATTTGCGCCCGTCGTTCAGCATACGGTGGTTCTTGGGTAGTCTGCGTCTTATCATGTAGTTCTAGTTGTTCGAGCTGTTGATATCATTGCTGCTATTCTTCTCCGCTGTGAAGAGCTACGTCAACAGCCGCATTTTCATAGTAGTGGCGTAATGCTACGCTGGCTGAAGACATCTGTCCATCACTATCTGCCATAGTGTTCCGAGACTATGTCTCCGGAACACTATGGAGCTAAGTCTGTATTTGGACTACTGTAATTTATCACTTACGAAAAAAGAAAAAAACTTGAGAGAAAAACACTAATATCGCTAAGAAAGAATGCAAATATGTATATAAAAACTTATTATAATTCACGAATGAATGAAACCGGTTGCTACCGTAAACAACAACCAAAGATGAAGTGCACCATTTGTTTATTCTCTAATTAGTTTGCGGGAAGTTTTATCTTTGGTGTGTGTTTTGCTCTAAGCACTGATATTGACAGTCTTTGGTTTGATAGTAAAGCGAGTGGTTGTGGTTGGGTAGGGGAATATGATGTAGTGTGAATTAAATTGTGATTAGTGTTCTGTTATTTTTTCGTCTTTAAATGTGAAGATTGATCATTGCTTTGTAAATATGGTAGAAATTGTCACAGATCGAAAATCGAAGTGGGTCTGGTACATGTGTATAGTTATGTGGTAATGTTTTAAGATTGACACATCATCTTTTTAAGCACCGACTTAGTAAAAATGTCAGTATATTCGGTAAAGAACTACGCCGATGGCGCAGTGAACCAGAAAGCCAGTGGTAAACTACTTGACTTTAGATTTCCGTGAAATTTCGGTCTTTCTTTTGTATCTATAGCTCTCCTTCAATCTCAACAACATTTAATGTTTGATACTTTTATATGCTTATTTTTTTCGTTTCTCTATCTTTTTCCAGTACCGTGCTTTGACAGAAGTAAGGAATGGCAGATGGAACTGCTGATGGAGAAGCTTCGTTCAAAGTCAAGCCAGTTTAAATCGTTTGTGGAATGTGCGAAAGCTCTACGTATGGCTCTGTTGGTATGTTCAAATGTTTTACGAATTTAGTAAGTCCAACACACACTTGAGGGAAATGGTTTGATTTCGATGACTATTTTAAATAATAATAATAAAAAAAATATCAGAATGAGAAAACAACATTGAATATATATTGCAAACTGCTTTAGACTTTAGTTACACTGTTATTTGAAGTGAAGATTTTCACAAAACCACCAGGGTTGCCAAGTGTTACTGTAGTTGAATATTAGTACTATCACTTTTATCATTACTTGTAACTCTAGGCAGTATTAAAATCCCAGCGAGATTGAAAATAAAGATTGGCTGGACCACAAGGTCAGGGTCCCAAGACAGAAATGTGCTATCAGTCTGAAATTTACTACACACGTTCCTAAGGGCATATTATTTCATAAAACGTTGCATGTGAAACTGTCAAACTTACAAAAAATGTCTAAAATTGTTTGAAATATGGCTACATCCTGACAAGTAATCATGCAATAAATGCATGTTATTGGCTGTTGATTTTTATTCCACTTCTTCTTAAGTTTTCAATGTTGGAAAAAAAACTGCTATCCATATGCAAATTGCAGAAATTTAATATCTAGAAAATCAGTAACATTTACAATTTCTCCATTCGTGCTGAAATTTTGGATTTCAATGCTAAGATATATTGCATGGCAGCCTACCTTCCAGGGTAAAACATGGTGCTATTGTAATGGTTGTTTTATGCAGAGAATTTAAGTTAATTTAAATTTTTGTTAACAGCGGTTGTGGTTAGGTTGAAATGCAGCCTGGACCAAGAGTTGACAGTAAGAAACATGCTGAAAAAATATCAACATGTAATAATGTGGGCAGTAATAACATTTATTGCATGATGCCGTATTTCAACCTAACAACAACCACTAGGAAAAAAATAAAACACCTATATTGCATTTCCACTTTCTACATATAGTGGTTTTGGTGATTTTTTTCTTTCTGGTCCAGGCTGAATCTAACCCTTACCTCCTCTTTTGAGATATCTCGAGAACTGAGCAAGACATATATATATATATAATTATTCTGTATTTTCGATTTCTCTCTTAAAGTTACATACGAATTCATCATCAAATTTGGCTATGGTGTAATTTTTCTCCTGTTCCTCGCCGCATCTCAATTTGGGGATACGACATCTTGAGAATTAAGCGAGATATCAAAAATTTTTGTTCTAAGTTTCAATTTGTCTCATCAAATTACATAAGAATCTATGGGTAATATCAAGATGGGGATACCGCTGCTGCCTCGCGTAGTAAACACACATATCACGTGGTATATATGACATCATTGTGATGTATTCAGTCTGCACGCACCATCACAGTAACAGCCATCGGTATGATCTGAAAATTGGATATCTGCAATATCGTGCGTCATGGTTACGTTTCACTTTGGTCCAGGCTGCATTACCACTGAAACGTATATTTATAAAATGTGATTTCGTTAATCATCATTTGAGTTTATGTTGAAATGCAGTCTGGACCATACGTCACAATGATGTCATATATACCACTTGATCTGTGTGTTTACTACGCGAGACCGCAGCGGTTATCCGCATCTTGATATTACCCAAATCTATCTTCAAATTGCGGCGCCATGGTTATCATGGAATCCTCGAGCCTTGTGCATTTGGTGTCATTTTTCTTTTAGTCCAGGCCACATGTTAACCTAACCACTACTCATTGTTGATGTCTGGCATGCACTTCCTTGTAGCTTTGGCGATTTTTTTTTTTTTTTTTTGCCAAGGCTCTATTTTGGCCTAACCACCTCAAGTTGGAGACAGTCCATCTCAAGAAGTAATCGAGATATTGAAAGATTTTATTCTTCACTTTTGATTTTTCTTCTAGAGGTACATGAGAATCCATAACAAAATTTGGCTGTTGCAAAATAGTTTGGGTCAAGTTTGTGTCTCGATTCATGACGTTACTAACATGTGATACAGTTATTGTATCAATGTGCATGTGATTGAAGCTTTGATTTTGTGAGATTGTGGTTAAGTTAGGTTGAAGAGGAGCCTAGACCAGAATGACAACTGAAACTTCTTGTTACAACATAATGCATGAGGAATTTGGTTATTATCAGTAATCTAAGCTGACTTCTTGAGAGCCATGTTAGTTATGTGATGTAAACTTCTCCCAATTAGTTCTTCTGGTCCATGCTGCATTTTAACCTGAACAACTCAATTTTGATACTGTATCTAGAGAACTAACTGAGGTATCAAAAATTTTTAGGGGCTATTGGAGATCGCGATTCCGATACAGTAACATTGTGTCATGTTGAGTACTGACGTGACTTGGAATACGTGACGTGTGTTTCTGATGCACAGTTTTGAACGGCTGTTGTTGTGTGTCTATTGGAGATCGCGATTCTGGTACAGTTGTTTGGTTAGTGTGTTTATAGGTGTTTAGGTTTTTCTGTATGCGTAAAATGGATCCGAAACCAGGTACGTGTCATTGATATTTAAGTTTTTGTTAGTGGTTTTCCATTACATTTTTGAAGAGGAATTGTTTGTCTGTTTAGGCTGGATTAAGTGAAAGTGTATATTTGCTGTTCGTTGTTTATGTTTATTGCTGTGTGGTTTTGGTGTTGTGTTCATAGGTATTTATGGTGAAGGATGGTGGTGAATTATATTATATGTTGGTGATTTAGATCATTTTTCATTGACGTAAGTGTTGTGTGGTTTACGGTGGTTAATGAGAAATTCTTGGTTAGGTGGCATTGTAGTTGTGGTTTGGCATGGTAGTTGTTTTTATA
>JARYHS010003576.1:0-17420 GCA_031002005.1 Vandiemenella viatica
AACTCTCTGGCCTCACATTCTGGTGGACGCAGGTTCATATCCCCATCCGGGCATCCAGATTTGGGTTTTTTCCATGACTTCCCCAAACCACTCCAGGTGAATGCTTTAAAAAGCCTCAGCTGAATTCCTTCCCGTTCCTTGCTCCCAGTCCTTTCCTGCCTCTAATGATCTGGACGCCGACCAGGCGAAAAGCCATAAACGAAAAAAGCATAAAATTAAACACATCGCTACAGCACTACACTGCTGGTATGGTGTTACTCTTTGTTCATACGGACCAAACAAAAGACAACGAACTATCTGCGTTCAACTTGAAATGGTGAATATCAAACTATTGTCACATTTTCTCTTGGCAATTTTAAAGGAAAATGTAAGAGTGAAAAAATACAACATTTGCTGGCGAATTTTGTTGGTTTGTATTTGTTGAGCTAAGAAAAACATAAAAGTATTCGATGTTGGAAAAACATCGATGTTTCTAAGCAATGCATCGAAAAACATTGATGCATGTTTTTGATGTTTTACATTGAATAAAAACATCGATGTACTTTCTAAGTGGACACCCCAAGTATATATACAACAATATATACAAAGAGTCTTTGAAAAGTCATTACTCAAAGATTATCTCTGGTGAATGGGTGGTTCCATGGGAAAAGGTATACTATTGGTGTTATCTTAAATTAAGACCTGGCAGCTTTCTGATGCATAATTTGCATTGATAACAAAGTTCCCACCTTCTGAGTTCAGAGATGTTGCTTTTGTCTGAGAGGAGACTGATGGCATGGACAGTAAAGCAAGAATTGAAACTGTTGGTATCATGCAAGGTGTGATCATAAGATACTGGGTAGTCAGGGTTCTAGGTGAGTTCTGTGTCTGTGTCCATTCATTTAATGGCCAGTGCATTCATGGTATAATCTATGTATAACACTGGTCCCTTCATAGCAATACTGTAATCTTGCCATTGGACTTAATTTCAAATATATCTATCCAGCAGATTTCAGGATTTAACCGAAAGAGATACACAATGTTAGAAATGACATGCACATCTTTATAAAATATTTGTTTTATAAAAAGAAAGACACCTCATTCTTGTCACTCATTTTTAATTGTATTCAACTGCCCACTATTTCGGAGCTTAGGCTGCACTGAATTTAACTGCAAACTAGATACTGTCTCCCCAAACTCTGAGCACTACCAGCTGTTCACAACTGTGTGACTTCCTGTTTACGAGTTTTATCACATCTAGCTGTTTCTGATGCTAGCACACTAATATTGCATGCATTGGGAAAAAGTGCTCCAACTTGAGGAACTCCGGCAGTCACTAGGAAGGAAGACTTCATCAATTCCTTCCTCCTGCTTTCCTCCATTCCAGATATTTTTAACCAACTTCAAAAAAGGAGGAGGTTCTTAATTAGTCTGTATTTTTTTTTTTTTTTTTTTTTTTTTTGTATGTATGTTCAATGATATCTTCGCCAATTTTGAACCGATTTAAATGAAGTTTTTTTTTAGTGCAAAAGTGGTCCCATATGAATTTCATCGAAAAACCATCCCTTTTTACCCCTTCATACCCCTTAATTTTTGGTACAAACCCACATTTTTTATCCGATTTCAATGGATCTTTGGACATATATAGTCAAAAATAGAGGAAAATACTGTCAACGTTTTGTTCGAAAAAATTGAACCCTTCTCCCCCTATACACACCCTTAAATTTTGTCGATGTTCCTTATACAAAGCTACAGTCGACACCATGTAACTGATCTCCATTAAAGTTGGCAATTACATGTAATTTTTCATGGAGAAGGTTTCTGACCAAAAAAGAAATTAAAAAAACACACCATCTCCTCCTTTACACTCCTAGATTTTATACAAATCTACATTTTTTTTCTGATTTTGATTGAACTATTCACATGTATACATTAAAAAGAAAAATCCTATCTATATTTGGTCTCCCAAAGCTCAACCCCTCTCCCTCCTTCCACCCCTTTAATTTTTTTCAATGTTTTTTTATAAAAAGCTACAGTCGGCTTCATTTGACTGATTACCATCAAAGTTGGCAAATACATGTAATTTTTCATGGAGAAGGTTTCTGACCACATTAAAAAAACCACCCCTCTCTCCCTTTACACCCTTTAATTTTATACAAACGTACATTTATTATCTGATTTTGATTGAACTTTGGGGATTACTGGAGAACGCGATACCGGTAGAACTACTTTCCGCCGCGCAAAACAATGACGTCACAACATGGCGCCTATGATGTAAACACCATCTAACGCAGCAACAAATGTAACTAACGGGACAGCACGGGAACTAGGGGGTTATCTGGGCGGGGAACAAAAACAGTCAATATATTAACCCATATAAAGGGTAAAAACCAAAAAATGGTATCGTCATCTCCAATAAACCCACCCGCCCAACTGTATAACACGATACCACAATCTTGAAATCAAACATCACTTGAAAACTAAATTAGAACACATGCAATCTAATAAAATTTTACACCAAAATCATGATATCCAAAGCACTTTCAAACCATCCGTTCCATTGGAAACGCGATTCCGCTACATCAACATTAAATAACATACTTGTAATACTTCTACACACGAATTATCATCAAAGAATAATTACTTTATAATAAACCCTAAACCATTTTTTCCGACTGCAAAATTACGCACGAATAAAACGTACACCAATACAAAACAGATAAATCTACTTCGTAAATAATTACTAAATAAATCTTCCGTTAGACCATTATAAAATAATAATGCCAAATCCTAGTACAATTAAGATGTCCAATAATACCAAACTTTCTTCCGCCAGAAAAATTAAAAATTCGCGATAAAGTTGTCACAAGAAACGAACGAGAAAAAAATTACCAATTCACTAAACAAAAAACGTATTAACTTTTACAAACACATGAACACTTACCGTATCAGTAGCCAACTAACCTTACTAATTAAAAAACAAAAAAGCAACTACAACACATAACCCACAATGTCTCATTAACCACCGACACTTATATCAAAACACTCACTAACATAAAATACCCCACAATCCACCACTAAAACTTCCCACAAACACAAGACCGAAAACACACCAATAACTATAAAGAACCAACTACAAACATACACTTTCACTACATTCATCCTAAATACACAAACAATGTCTCTTCAATCACATAACGGAAACCCATTTGCAAAATCTTCAACACCAATACCATCGATTCACAATTCTACCACCCAACACAAGTCACGACACAACACTCCATCATAACATAAACACATCCGCAATCCGACCAAACACTGAACGCCTATAAATACCCACAATATGTATCGACATCCAATATATATCGAAAATCTCAGATCGAATTCCTGCGCGCAGACACAATGTTATTGTACCGGAATCGCGATCTCCAGTACACCCACAACAACAGGAAAAGCCGTTCAAACCTGCGCGCTGAATACTTATGTGAAGTATAGCTAGCTGTGACGTCAGCACTCCGCGCAGACACAATGTTATTGTACCGGAATCGCGATCTCCAGTACACCCACAACAACAACAGGAAAAGCCGTTCAAACCTGCGCGCTGAATACTTACGTGAAGTATAGCTAGCTGTGACGTCAGCACTCCGCGCAGACTCAATGTTATTGTACCGGAATCGCGATCTCCAGTACACCCGAACTTTGCACATGTATACTTTAAAATAAAGAGAAACTCTGTCACATTTCGTCTGCCAAAACTGCCCTCCTTCCATCCCCTTAATTTTTGTCAGTGTTCTTTATAAAAAGCCACAGTTGACACCGTTTGACTGGTTAGCATGAAAGTTGGCACTTATATGTATTTTTTCACGAATAAGATTTCTGACCAAAAATTAAAAATACCACCCCCTCTCCCCATTAAATCACTTAATTTTTATACAAACCCGTAGGTTTTATAAAGTTTAGATAGAACTTAGCACACCTTTACTGTAAAACAGAGAAAAATAATGTCAACTTTTGGTTTTCAAAAATGAATCCCTCTCCCCATTTCCACTCCTTTGATTTCTGTCAATTTTTATTTTAAAAAGCTACAGTCGACACCATTTGACCGATCTTAATGAAAGTTGGCACATATATGTATTTTTTTATCGAGAAGATTTCTGACCAAAAAATCCAAAACTCCTAGCTCCCCTTTTACACCCCTTAATTTTTGTATAAACTCACATTTTAATCCGATTTCGGTGGAACTTAGCATGTGTACACTTTAAAACAGAGAGAAAAAGAAAAATACTGTCCACATTACTTCCACAAAGATGCAAATCGTATCCCCCTTTCTACCCTTTCAATTACTGTCAATGTTCTTTACATAAAGCTACAGTTTCTATTTGATTTTGAAGGAAGTATGCACATGTATACTTCAAAACAAACAGAAAACTACTTTCTACATTTGGTTTAGAGAAGCCAAACCTCTTTCCCCCTTTCTATCCCCTTAATATACACAAATACAGTGTCTATCCGATTCTGAAGGAAATTTGCACACGTGTACTTCAAAACATACAGATCAATTGTGTTTAAATTTGGTTGCAGAAGCCCAACCCCTCTTGCCTTCTACCACCACCCCTCCTAATTTCCATTGTTCCTTATAGATTAGTACAGTTTTTATCATATTTTGATGGAACACTGCACATGTATACTTAAAAACAGAGAAACATAGTGTCTACATTCTGTTTACAAAACCCAACCGCTCACTCTCTTACCCCATTTAATTTTTGGAAATGTTCTTTACACAAAGCTACAGTTTTTATCTTGTTTCGATGGAGCTTTGCACATGTTAACTTTAAAACAAAGAGAAAAATACTTTTTGCACTAGCTTTACAAAAACAAAATTACTCTTAGCCTTTACACCCCTTAATTGTTTTTACACATATGTGCAGTTTTTATCCGATATCAATAGAAATTTACACACATATACTTTAAATCAATCAGAAAAGACTGTCTACATGTGGTACACAAAAACCCAATCCCTCTTCCCCTTTACCCCTACCCCTTTTAATTTCCAATGTTCTTTACAAAAATCAAAAAGTTTAAAATCCCGTCAAAATCAGTGAAGCTATTTTTTAAGTATGGCAAAATATTCATAAAATAAATGTGTCCTGATGAACAAATGTAAACTTTCTCAGTGAGTCAGTTGCGTAAAATCTTCTAGGGCTTTCCACCAGAAGATGGAACCTGAGGCAGGCTTTGAAACGTCGCCCTACATTGATGTGCTACCTCGGTAGAAAGCCCTAGAAGATTTTATGCAATGTACCTCAGATTTCTACTAGGCTCCCAAGCTTACACGTTGTGAAAACCAATTAAAAATATATATTTTCTTTGTGATGCCGGAACAAACAGATATGTTCCAGAGACAGATTTGTGTATGTGGTTTGTATTAATGCCCAGATGTTACATGTTTCGATTACTGAGCAGCAGCTCTAACAGATTTTATGGTTAGGTTGAAAAACAGCCTGGACCAAAATCTGGAAGTTGTTGGGGTACATAAAAACAGTTTTTTTTTTTTGAAAGCAAGCACTTTATTTAACCACTGAGCTACCCGGAAGTTCGTAAAATGAGAACTGCTGCGGCATATTTAAAATACAAAACAAACTATAATAACACTAAAAATTTAAAAACAAATTATTAAAAAAAACAGCCTTAAAAAACCCTCATTAAAATTTTTAAAATAACTTTACCTTGCTTAGAAGAAAGTTATTCTAAATTAAAAATATTTTACATTACTGTTACTGAAATTTTTACATTAATCCGTTACTTTTGGAGTCAGTGCCAGCCAAAGCAGAAAAACAAGAAGATAAAAACAACAATGAATAACAATAATACATAAAAATCATGTTACTACTTACCTACAATTAATGCTAGAAACATGTTTCAACAAAACTGAAACATATGGATGATACACCGATATTATACTAACTGTAAAGCATTTACTGCATGATGCAGCCTACCAACTGACACTGTAGTGCAAAAGATATGCCTGGACGACCAGCGAGGCTGAGCCACAGATTAAAATACTGTCTAATTTGTTTCCCTAAACTATCTCCTGCAATGGCAATATCTGCCTCACAACATGCTGTAAAATATTCGGATTTTTTGTTCGTACACCCCGTTTCACCTCGAACACAAAATAAAAGCTCAGTAATTTGATCTTTGTCATGTGACAGTTGGCACCAACTCCAAAAATAAAGTATTAATAAAAAAAACTCAATAACAGTAATGTAAAATATTGTTAATTTATATTTACTGTCTTCTAAGCAAGGTATAAAGTTATATCCCCTTGACTTTTGCCAATGTTCTTAATGCAAAGCTACTGTGTTTACCAGATTTTAAAGGCACATGCATACTTTAAACAAAAAGAAAAATACTGTGTACAAGACACAGCCCACCCTCTGTCCTTATACCACCTCCCCTCCTAATTTCCAATGATCTTCATAAAAACCTACAGTTTTTATCCGATTTTGATTGTACTTTGCATACATATATGTTATAACAATGAGAAAAATACTGTCTACATTTGGTGTACACAAACCAACTCCTCTCTCCCTTTCCACCCCCTTAATTTTTCTCAATGATTTTTATACAAAGCTACAATCAACAATTCACCTTGAAAGTTGGCACATATATGTATAGTTTTCATGTATGTTTCAGACCAAATAAAAAAATCAAAAAGCCACACTCTCTACCCCTTTACGCCCCTTAATTTGTATACAAACCCACACTTTATGTCCGATTTTGATGGAAGTTTGCACAAGTATACTTTAAAACAGAAAAATACTGTTTACATTTGGTTTGCCGAAGCCCAAGCTTTCTCCCCATTTAACCCCTCCTATCTTAATTTCCATTGATCTTCCCACAGTTTTTAGCTGATTTCGATGGAACTTTGCATATGTAACTTTAAAATGAGGAGAAAAATGGTCTATATTTGGTTTAAAAAAGTCGACTACTTTCTCCCTTTACCCCAACTCCCCAATATTTACCAATGTTTCTTATACATAACCAAAGTTTTTATATGATATGGATGAAAGTTTTCACATGTGTACTTTAAAACAGAAATATACAGTATTCATTTAGTTTCCAGGAACCCAACCCCTCTCCTCCTTTCCTTCCCCCTTATATTTTTGACAATATTCTTTATACACACCAACACCTTTTATCCGATATCGATGGAACGTGGCCAAACAGGCTTTAAAACAAACAGAAAAATACTGTCTACAATTGGTTTCCAAATCCCAACCCCTCCCCCTTTACTCCCTCCTCTCTTAATTTCCAATATTCCTTACACAAACTCTGGACGGAACTTTGCACATGTATACATTAAACCAAAAAGAAATATACAGTCTACATTTGGTTTACAAAAACTCACCCACTTTCCCTCATCACACTAATTAAACAAAATTTACACTAGAAACCATTAAGTTTTTTACAAATATCTCATAAACGGTCGGGAAATTAGCCCAAATAGGTAGCAATATTCTTAGAGTGAACAACATTTCCTGTTAAACAGCACTGGACCGATTCCAATTGGACAGTTACTGACCAAGAAATTCAAACTTGAATTTTAAAAATTATTTTAATTTTTTTTTTTTTTTTTTTTTTTTGTGACAACATACAAATTTATAGTTTTTATTCGATATTGCATACATATGCTTTAAAATAAGTGAAAGTAATGTTACATTTGGTTTACAAAACTGCACCCCCTCTCCCCATTCTCCCCTCATAAGACTGATTTACATCTCCAAAACAAACCGAGATTTTTTTTTTTTTTTTTTTTTTTGTATATTTGTTAAATGGAATCGCCAAAAACATTGTATATCCAAGACCATTGCAATGAATTTGAAATTTAATGAAATAGTAAGTAAAATTATACACAAATATCTAATTTCAACTAAAAACAAACATTCAAATATATTCATTTAATCTATATGGGTTCTCAAGCCTAGCAATAGTGAAGCAATTACATAAAATTGAATGTTTGTATGCTCACTATGCACTCCTGTTCCATTCATCTGATGAAACAATGAAACTTTAGTGAGATGTTGAGTGCACATCTTCCCCTTTACACTCGTTAATTTAAACAACTCTGCAGGTTTTATCCGGTTTTGATGAAAATTTGCACATGTATACTTTAAAACAAACAGAAAAATACTGCCTACATATGGTTTCTAAAAATGCAACACATCCCTTTAATTTTTGCCAATGTTTGTGATACAAAGCTACAGTTTTTATCAGTTTTTGGAGGAACTTTGTCCCCGCAGGGGCCTGGTACGAAAGTGTCAGGTACGGGTTTGGCGAACCCGTGGTGCCCGAGCTGGAAACTTGTGAGCGCCGCAAGTTTCCCACACCGTAAACTCCTACCATGCTTCAACGACCACCGTAGGGCGTGGTGGTGGAACGTTGTGTGCCTAGGAGAACGGGGATCTTGGCTTCATCGCCCGGATCGCGAGGACGGAACAAACCTCTTTAAAAAACCCCTCAATCTCAAGGTCGGACACGTGCCGAGGAGGTGCTTGGGTGAAAGGTAGATCACTCGCTAACATGCAACCTCAGGGGCACCTGCGCACCCCTGTTGTATTAGCGCTTCTTTTTAAACTGGTTTTACTCGTGGGACCAAAACGAAGTCTACCACAAAAACAAAAAAACCCTGCGGTACGGGTGTGCCGCAGGTTAATCCCAATACACCCAGTTCTAAGAAGCGGGTAAGGGTTGATAGCCCCCCCGGTTCTGAAGTAAATAGTAATGGAAAGGTATGTTCGATTCCGAATGCCTTTGTTGTAATGCAGAAGGTCGAAGGGTCGTTCGAGAAAGTTTCCCCTTTCTACAACCAAAAAGGCTTGGAGGGACTTGTAGGAACACTGAACTCCGTAAAGAAGCTGAGGAACGGGACGCTGCTGCTGGAAAGTTGCACCAGTAGACAAGCCACCCTACTCCTTAACTGTGTGAAGCTCGGGGAGTTCGCAGTCAATTGCGAACTCTACAAATCTCCTGAATAGTTCCAAAGGCGTTGTCACCTGCCGTGACTTAATAGATATTGGAACCGAGGAACTGGTTAAGGAGTGGGAAGATCAGTGGTTGAGGTACGTCAGATAATGCGAAGGGTTAATGGCAGTCTTGAAAAAACTGCCACCTTCGTCCTGACGTTTGACACTCCAGTACTACCAAAGAACATCAAAGCAGGGTATATCAATCTGAACGTCCATCCGTATGTTCCGGACCCGATGCGCTGTTTCCAGTGTCAGCGGTTCGGACATACGACGGCGTCATGTAAGGGCAACCCCACCTGTGGTAAGTGTGGCAAGGAGGCACATGAGCTGGGCGTTAGTTGCACGCTACCACAGGTGTGCGTCAAACGCTCCGGGTCGCACCCTGCCTGGAGTAGGGAGTGTCAAGTGTATCTTGAAGAGCGCAAGATACAGGAGCTGAAGACCAAAGAGCGGATTCCCTATGGGGAAGCTAAAAAGAAAGCCAAGTCGCTCGCCGCTCCAATCTTTGGGACTACTTTTGCAAAGATGGCTTCAGCTCCCGTCAGGAAGCAGAGTGCTGCTACCCAGACGTCCTTTGCAGACATGGGCCCGAGTACTTCAATGCTCATCTCAATGCAAATGCGGTGAGCCAAACCCGCTATGGTCCTAACACCTACGACCGCCATACGTCGGTAGCAGCACGTCTGACACCTCGACCACACCAGCAGCAGTAACAACCATTCCACCAGCATCAATAGTAGCAACAAAGCCAATAGCACCTCCTATACCTCCACGCGCTGGTATAGCTGTAGCGATACATCTGCTACCAGCGCCAATGGAGCCGACCAAAAGATCAGGGGTCGGAAATTTAAACAGACAGACCCGACCCAGTTTGTTAAGTCCCCCTCTTCGTCTCCTCCCGGACTGCCCAGCAGTAAGGAGGGAAGAGGCAGAGGAAGAAAAAGAAAAAGAAAGGGGAGGAGTTTGAAGGAATCCTCTGGGTCGGAGATGTCTGTCTCCGTTCCCGGGCAGGATGAAACTGAGATGCTGGTGGACGAGTCTGGTCCCGTCCCTCAGCAGGATGTAACTGATGACCCACCCGATCCGGGGCGGGTGAGGCTAAATAGGTAAGGATGGCTCCCATACTCCAATGGAACATTAATGGTTTTACGGCTCACAAAGAGGAGTTACAACTCTTAGCACGGTCTGATCCATTGTGTCTCTGTCTGCAAGAGACACATTTCAGACCAATTCACCAACCTGTGCTAAGAGGTTATAACGTGTACCGTAAGGACGATACCGAGGGTGATCGAGCGAAGGGGGGAGTGGCGGTGTTTGTACGAAACTCTGTCCACTCCGAACCTGTAGCTCTCACCTCTCCTTTACAAGCAGTAGCAGTGAAACTGTATGGACCTGTGCAACTGACTGTGTGCTCCATATATCTACCGCCGGGATCACCAGTTGACTGCGGTCAGCTGGCTGACATTGCACGGCAACTCTCTCGGCCTTTTCTCCTATTGGGAGACTTCAACGCACACAATGCGTTGTGGGGTTCGACCACCAATTGCCCCAGAGGCCGAGAGATTTGTAGATTATTGGAGCAGGAGGATTTGTGCATCCTAAATACCGTTAGATGACGCACTTCACTACTGCTTCCGGTTCGTCCTCTGCCATTGATCTCTCTCTTTGCTCTCCTTCGGTTGCAGACTCCGTGCATTGGGAAGTGGATCGCGACCTTCACGAAGCGACCACTTTCCAATTTGGTTGCACGTTGAGCGTGAACGTGCCGACGAACTATGACAAAGAAATGGAATGTCAGCAGAGCTGACTGCAGCTCTACAGCCGGTCAGTCACGCTCCAAACAGCGCAGCAGCATCGAGGATAAGGTGAAACACTAACTGATGTGATTCACCACGCTGCTGATATTTCCATGCCTGGCAACTCCGGAGCGCTGCGCAGAACGCCCGTCCCCTGGTGGAACGAGGAATGTCGTTCCGCCATCACAGGGTCGCAGACGGGCCTTGCGTCGGTTTAATTTACAACCGACACCCGACAACCTCGCAGCGTTCCGGGTTGCTAGAGCTAAGGCACGTCGTATGATTAAGGAGAGCAAGAGGAGGTCATGGCAGACCTATGTGAGCAACATTAATCGTTCCACATCATCAACAAAAGTATGGGAGTCAATCCGCCGTATATCCGGCAGGTACTCTCGACCGCCAGTATCTGGATTACTGGATCAAGGGCGGGTAGTCACCGACGAGCGAAGCATAGCGCAGCTGATGGCACAGCATTTCGCTGCCATTACTTCGTCTTGCTGGATTGGATCATCAGGCCCCCAGCAACGAAGAATATCTGCTGAAAGGCAAGCCTTTTGCTTCGACTCGTCTGATGTGCAGCAATACAACTGCCCATTTTCACCTTGGGAGCTGGAGTCAGCTCTAAACAGCGCCAAGGATACAGCACCAGTCCTGACCAGATCCAGTACCAGATGCTGAGGCATCTTAACAAAGATGCTAAAGAGTACCTCCTGGGTATTTTTAAATGATGTTTGGACCGGAGGACACTTCCCCGACTCGTGGAAAGAAGCAACGTTAATCCCGATTTTAAAGCCAGGAAAAGACAAGTTGTTGCCAGCCATCTATCGCAGCATCGCAGCATCGCCTTAACGAGCTGCGTTGGGAAGACACTAGAGCGACTGGTGAACCGCCAGCCTCGTGTGGTGTCTGGAGTCCCGTAAGCTGCTGAGCCGTTTTCAGTGTGGATTCAGGAAGTTCCATTCCACCACGGATAACCTGATCCTACTGGAAGCGGCCAATTCAATACGCCTTCATCCGCAACCAACACCTTGTGGGTGTTATTTTTTGACATCGAAAAGGGCATACGATACTACCTGGCGACATATAATTTTAAAACAGTTATATGAATGGGGGATTTAGGGGAAATCTACCTCGTTTTTTAAAATCATTTTTTATCTCGACGTTGCTTCCGGTTACCGAGTCGGTAGAGAAGTGTCCGATCTTTTATTCAGGAAAACGGTGTTCCTCAAGGCTCAGTTTTAAGTGTAACCCTCTTTGCTATTGCCATTAATAGCATCTCAACTGTTATAAGGAGGCCCATCCGGTTCTCCTTATACGTTGACGACTTTTTAATTTTATTGCATCGGCCAGCCTGAGAAGCGCTGAGTGGCAGCTGCAGCTCACGCTGAACAGGCTGGATGATATGGTCAGTACACACCGGCTTTCGTTTCTCTGCTGAGAAAACTCGGTGTGTACTTTTTAGCCGTAGTAGAAGTCTTTTAGCAGAACCTCATCTCACCTGAGGAACACCATTTTAAGTTTTAGCGAAACTGTTCGGTTTCTGGGCCTCATTTTAGACAGTAGGCTTACATGGCTGCCACATCTTAAAGATGTTAAAGCCAGAGCCTTGAAAGCTCTTAATGTTTTGAAGTGTCTGTGTGGCAGGTCGTGGGGCGCTGACCGCTCCTGCCTGCTACAGTTTTATAGAGCTTTTGTACGGTCGCGGTTGGAGTACGGTTGCATTGTTTACGGTTCGGCACGGGACAGCTATCTCCGAATTCTGGATAGTGTCCACCAAGCAGGAATTCATCTCGCCACAGGTGCATACCGCACCAGTCCGATACCCAGCATTTGTGCTGAGTCTGGCGAGCCATCGCTTTCCATCCGCCGGAGTCTCCTCATGGTGCGACACTATATACACATTGCCACAACTCCTGGCAGTCCCATGTACGACGTAGTTATTCATCCTAACTTTGAACGGCTATATACCAACCGTCAAAGAGCAACTAAACCGTTCAGCTACCGTACAAAGGCTATATTGGAGGAATATGGGTTTCAGATGCCCTCTTTTTATCACCAGGGTTGGAGTAAATCTCCTCCCTGGCTTCTGAAGAGGCCCAGAACAGTTTTAGAATTGTCGCGGTACAACAAGCTGTGTACCGCCGACAGTGTTTTTACCCGAACTTTTAGCGATGTTTTAAAATCAGTTTTCGCGATTTACCCCGGTATACACGGATGGGTCTAAGCAGGCTAACGGAGTTGGCTGCTCCGTAGTGTTCCCTCGAGCGACTTATAACTACAAACTGAATAGCTGTTGCAGTGTATACACTGCTGAATGTTATGCCTTGTTAAAGTCGCTCCAGCATATGAAAGTATGTCGCGGCATGAAGTACATCATATGCTGTGATTCCCTCAGCTGCATCCAGGCAATGGGAAGCTTGTACCCAGCAGATCGTCTTGTCCAGGATATACAGGACACCCTCCGATCCCTTCAATCTTCTGGAAAGGAGGTCATTTTCTGCTGGGTACCTGGTCATGTGGGAATCAGGGGGAACGAGGCAGCTGATGAAGCTGCCAAGTTAGCCTGCAACAAGGTCAGAGTTGACTTTGATCCGGTCCCAAAGTCTGACCTTGCCTCGGCGGGGAAAAGATTTGTTTTTGACATTTGGCAGAGGCAGTGGCTGGAGGTAGAGCATAATAAGCTCCGGCTGGTCAAACCGACCGTTGAGCCGTGGAGCAGCTCCTTCCAGCGGGCGAGGAGGGATGAAGTTCTCCTTACTCGCCTCCATATAGGGCACTGTCCTCTGACACACAGCTTTCTTCTCCGCCGGGAGGACCCACCGGAATGTGATATCTGTGGCGTACCTATGATGGTGCGCCACATTTTAGTTGACTGTGCTTCGTTTTTAGACTTGAGGGCAGACGTTGGCCTGGCCATCGATCTGGCCCTTATTTTAAACAATGCGACCAGCAACGTGGCGTGTGTGTTTAAAATTTTGTTTATTGGCCGGTCTAACGCCTAAGATTTTAGGCAGATCGGCCTAGTTTTAAGATGGGTGGGTGGCCTCTTTACAGCCACCCTCCCATATGCATCGTTTTTCATTTTCATATTTTTAAATTCCTTTTCGCTGGCCACTATACAGCCGGCGAGAGACGTAGTGTTTGTAATTATTTTGTGACCCTGTAAGGCCCCTTTACAGCAATTCATGTGGTTCACGGTCTTGAGTTCTGGTGGCACCCCTTTCTAAGCCACTTTTTATATTGGTGAATTATTTTATTTGCTGTCTGTATGGCCGACCCCTTTACAGTCGACCATGCAGACAGTATTTTAGTACTTTCTTAAGCCACAGTTTAGGCTGGTAATTGTTAGGGCGCTAATGACCTCGCTGTCGACGCGGCCTAAAGAACCCCCCCCCCCCCTAAAAAAAAAGAAGAGGAACTTTGTACACATATACTTTAAACAAATACAAAAAAATCTGTCTACATGTGGTTTGCCAAAGCCAACGCCCTCTCCACTTTTCCCCGTCCCCTCTTAATTTCTAATTTGTACTGATCTTTATAAAAACCCACAGTTCTTATCTGATTTCAATGGAACTATGCATATGCATACTTTAAAACGAGGAAACAAATGTTGTCTATATTTGGTTTACAGAAACCAAACCCACTCCCCCTTTCCACCCCTTAATTTTTGTCAATGATTTTTATACAAATATCGTCCTAGAAAGTTGGCACATATACGTATTTTTTCATTGAGGATTCTGACAAAATAAAATAACCAAAAGCCCCACCCTCTCTCCTTTTACACCCCTTAATTTTTATCCAAAACCCATACTTTTTATCCAATTTCGATGGAACTTTGCACGCATATACTTTAAAAATAAACAGAAAAATGCTGTCTACTTTTGGTTGCCATATCCATTCCTCTCTCCCCCTTTACTCCCTCCTCTCTTAATTTCAGATTTTACTTACACAAACTGTTTTTATTCAATTTGGATGGAACTTTGTATATGTATACATTAAAGTAATGAGAAAAGTACTGTCTACATTTGGCTTACAAAAACCTACCCACTTTCCCCCTCACCCTAATAAAGCAAAAATTACACTTGAAAACCATTCACCTTTTTTTGCAAATATCTGAAAACGGGTGGGGAAATTAGCTGAAGTAGTTATATTCTTAACAGTGTCTAACATTTTCTGTTAAACAGCACTGGATCGATTTCGATCGGACAGTTTGCTGACCAAGTTACTTGAACTTGAATTTTAAAAGTAATTTTTATTATTTTCATTTGATGTTGAAGGAAGTTTGCACATATATGCTTTAAAATAAGTAAAAATGATGTTTGCATTTAATTTACAAAATTGCATCTGCTCTCCCCTTTCACTCCTCTTAAAACCGCTGTACACGTGCAACATTTCTGCCTTTAGCATATATCTCCAAAAAGAACCGAGTGATTTTTTTTGTATATATGCCAAATGGAATCACGAAAACATTGTATATGCAAGACCATTGGAATGAACTTGAAATTGAATGAAACATTAATTTAAATGTGTATTTGGACATCTAATTTTTACTAAATACAAACATTCAGATGTGTTCATTTAATGTATGTGTATTTAAGTCTAGCAATATTGAAACACTAGCAGTTACCCACGACTTCGTCTGCGTGGAAGAGTGTTCTAATATAAAATTTTCTTGAGAGGTCTGGTCGCTCAGTGGTTAGGGTGTCCAACTGGACATGAAAAAGTCCCCAGCTTGAATCCCAGTCTTGGAGAGGATTTTCATAGGTCCTTAGCTCGACCTTCACCTCTGGCACAGGTTGTTGTGTGATGTGAAGTACGCTAGAATACTCATGTATTTCTGATTCCACGTTGAACTGTGGGTCCTCCATGCCCAGTAGGATTACGTTAAGCGGCTACAAAAGGGGCTGATAGCACATAAAGAAGCCTTGCCACCAGGTCAATACGACCATACAATTTATTTTAGAGCTATTTTTATTGGTAATAGTAGTAATAAATATTGCAATAAAATAACAAAAATGTATTTGTTCCAAACAACTTCATTGAACTTTTAAAACAATAAAAATATTCTGTATGTTAGGAGCAATTTCAGTTTAATACATCAGTATATACAATATTGTAGGACTTGTTATTTTCTGAAAAAAAAAACATGTAAATTTTTTGCACTCGATACCCGCGAGCATGCAACATATAGATGACCAAGTGAAAAGCAGGGAGTATCCAAGTGTATTCCCACCAATTTCAACGCTTGACCCTACGATTTATTAATTGTCATTGAAATTGCAATTTTCAATGCGAACTGTAATGTTTTAAATTGAAAGGGAATATTACTGGGAATAATTGGGATACGCGGAATTATAACGGCTTCCCCTTTAGATGAACCGATAAGAATTGCCACCATCACAATGTTTCTTCCTAGTTCTGTGATGCGTAATAAGGTGCCATTGCAGTACCTTGGAAGGGGGGGGGGGGATGGGGGTCGAAATTACGCATCAGGAGAACTCGAGTGCCAACCGTGAGCTCGAGTTTGTGGGACGGTTGCCCAGATAACTCGAAGGAGTTTAAAAACTCGACGGGGTAGGTAGCAGCATCGTCAGTTAACATTACTGTATTGATGGAATAGTGTGTTGTCACTTCCCCAACTATTTCCTCTAATATTTTTTTTTTAGCTCCAGAATCATTTTTCAGGGCAAGTATTGTCCTCTCACATAACTTGTTTTCGTCACTGATAATATTTAGTTGAATGCTCGCGAAAACATTAGTAATGAGCTCGCGTTTGTTCAGGTGTTTCAGCAATTCGTGGCAATGCCAAATTTGCGGCTTATTGTTGTTGCCGTCTTTTTGTTTGCTTCGGCGTTTCAGAAGCTCTTGAGATCGATTGCCATTCCGCTTGCTCTTTGCACCGAGCTAGCGTTTTTCCCGGTGTGATCGTCCAGACACCAAATGTTCAGTTTGGTATCGTCGACCAACTTGCGACTGCTCCAGCAATTCAGCATCACCAGAAGCCCCAAGACGTGCCAAGTGCTCAACCCTTTGCAGCTCTACAAGAGGATTTGTTCCTGGGTTTTGTCTATTTTCATAGCCGTAGTTTTCTTACATTTCATTGAAAGATTTGACTTTAATTTACCCGGCACCTCTTAAAATAACTAATTTCAAGACTTGGGAATAAAAATTAATATAGTTTTAATTAATGGAAACTCAAAACGTCAAACTATGCTGGAAGCGACTAAACATCCAAAAAAATTACTAACATTCAAAGAGCAAATAAATACCTAGGTGGCCCAAGGACGTTCAAACGTTAAAAAATCATTAAACTGAAAATGAATATTTTGATTTGCGCTGAATATCTGAAAATTATGATCTTTTTTTTTAAGTGGACTTAATTTGCTCTCTGAATATTGATTTTGTTTTCAGGATATATGGGTTCCATCAATTAATTCTGCTTTAAAACAGAAATTTTGGTATTATAGTAGTAATTGACTCTTTTATTCATAATGATCAGTGTTAATGTTGGTTTCTCTATCTGTGGAAACAGTTGACTGCATGTAGATCAGTTTATTATAGTTCGTTCGTTTCGATCCATTAATTCTGCTCTGAAATATAAATTTCAGTGTTTAAA